>JAFBJR010000258.1:1664908-1962522 GCA_016785285.1 Brachirus orientalis | reverse complement strand
TGTGTATATATATGTATGCATACATGCATAAATATATATATATATATATATATACTCTCTACAGTATTTTATTGTTTTGTCTATTTTTTGTTTGTTTTTTTCAGTTCTTTTAGGTCATATTTTTCAATATTTTATTTATTTTGTTTATCTCTGATGTACAGCACTTTGTTTCAGCTGTTGTTGTTTTTAAAGTGCTTTATAAATATTTATATTACAGAGGTGTAAGTAGAAATTTATGGAATAGTGAGGGAAAGTCAGGAGGATGATGGGGAAACATTCTGCAAAACACACTCTTATGTATGTTCCAAGTGTAAGGAGACTTTAACCACAGCTACAGGTCAACATAAGAACAAACACACACACAGTGTGTAAGTTAAGAGAGCCAGAAAGGAAAAAAGCAGACAGAGACGGATGTGGTGCTGCTAAGAGGGGCTGAGGGAGGTACAGCGCTGCAGGAGGGCTGGATGACAGAGGACGGCTAGACCACTTTGATCGCTGAAAAGTGGAATATGTCACGCCCATGTCTGTGTGCGGACAGTGTGTGTATGCGTGTGCATGTGTGTGCATGACTCTCAATGACTCAGACATGGACAACTGTTGGGTCAGAGAGACCACTTGAAACACTCCAATACATGCACATATTACACTCACTAGGTCTCTTCACATGAAACCTGCTGAAATAAAAACTCACTGTTTCTCTTTAGTGACAATGAGCAGCAGTTTGTTTTGGGCCTTCATCTGGACACTGAGTCTTTCACTGGCAGCCCTGAAAAAAAAAAGGACTTGAGTAATACAAAGTCTAAATTTTAAAACACCGTCAGATAAGCCTTTAAAGAGAGACAGAGATGCAGCAATAATGGATAATAAATAAAATGCCTTCAGATCAGAACAGATCAGATCAGAGTATTTATCATAATTAGTATGAAAACAATTACACACTTTCTTGCAAATATTTCTTCATTAATAGTTTTCTTAAATGTATATGGAATAAATGAAAGCAAAAAATGCCACCTTGCAAGTGTATTCATACTTTTGTTCAGTAATCCAACAGTCAATGTTGGTCATGACCAGCTGGCTCTCACGGCGAAGATTTGCATTGTCAGACTGTGTCCCCTCCAGGTCTGACTGGAGTTTGTCCACCTACAATACAAATTAAAGTCCTCTATCACAACACAAGCAGTTAAATGGTAACATCATAAAATGTGATTTTTTTTTCCAAAACTTTTTTTCATATTTAATTTATTTTCATATCTTTCAACCATGTCTATTATCTGACTGGACTGGCCGTAAAAAAAATCTGGATAACCAATAGTCACTCATTTTTTTTTATGTGTGTTGCACACCTTGTTTTATTGCTTTCTTTACAGGAAATAATTACTTTCCACTGAAGATGAGTTTTCAGTCCGTTTCCCTTACAAAGACAGACACATAAATGTAAATGTTGAACTGATTGTCCAGGACAATCACCAATTTTCACTTAACAGTGGTTATTTAACCAGGACTTCAGAAATATATGTTTTGCTTTATTAGGGCAGCATGTGTGGTGTTTAATCTGAAAGTAATATGGAAAGTAATGGCTTAGATTGGAGACAAAGAAAAGGTCAAAGAAGATGTAGAGAAGCATCATGGCAACACATTTGCAGACACAGGTATAAATAGCAGGGTGAGGTATTAGGCCAAAAAATTGAGGGTGGGGATGAGCAGAATCAGCCAGAAGACTGAAGGTAGGAGAAGACGGTCGTGAAAACAGGGACGGCATGGCACACCAAACTGCTGATTTTTTTCCATTCTGCTTATCAGTCAGGACCTTTCCAGCCCTGAACTCTGGGGATCCTGACACATTCGCCTTATCGCCATGGAAACACCTTGATATACCATACCATCTACCAACAAAGACTTGGGCAAACATGAAAAAGTTTTCCATATGTGGGCAATGATTTATGTACCCAAAAATGTCATGTGATTAATCTAAAATGTCAAAATATCAACTGCTATGAGAGATAAATCATGCCCTCCCTGCATGTGTGTGTATGTATATTTAGATTTTTCATATGAATTTAAATACATTACATCTTCATTTTAATTTATTGATATGGAATATGGGAAACACCAAAGAGTTAAATTCAACACTAGAATAATCAAAGAAATTAAAAAAAAAAAAAAAAAAAAAAAAAAAAAGTATGACGTCTGATTTGTCACAATATTATGAAATGATGGGAGCAATTTTATCTAAGGCAAACAGAAAGATGTGGAGACGACAGTGACACATTATCAATAATTAAAATTTCATAACATGTTGACAAATTACACGTTTAATTCCATTTGATTAAGGAATGGCTGCATTTCAGCAAAAACAGCAGTGACGAATAAACAGTGGGAACAATGGAATCATATCAAGCAAATCATTCGATTTGAGGAGTCAACTGAGTCAGGCTATCAATTGTAATTAAATATACCAACAACAGAATAAATATGGTGAATCCCCTGCTGTTTGTGATTTCATTCAAGTTGTTTAATGCCTTGATGCATCTTCATGTGAAGCACTTATTGGCTAAAACCACAGGCTCACACAGCGATATTAATTATCTAC
The DNA here is from genome assembly GCA_016785285.1 of Brachirus orientalis. Classification (NCBI taxonomy): domain Eukaryota; kingdom Metazoa; phylum Chordata; class Actinopteri; order Pleuronectiformes; family Soleidae; genus Brachirus; species Brachirus orientalis. Next base: position 1,959,932 of record JAFBJR010000258.1, on the reverse strand, counting down.
CAAAAAAAAAAGTATCAAACCAGTAAAAGCTCTGACAAAACACCTACACTCACATTGCATGGGCATGTACACGTGCATTCACACCATGACAGGATATGTGGCATGCTGTAATGACAGTAATTACCTGTGGTCTCACATTAACATCTCCCCCCCCCCCACTGTCTGACTGGCTCGGCTGGTGTAGGGATGTAAATCACAGCACAGGCCTGATGTTGTGACAAGGGAGGCAGTGAAGGGGTGTGTGAGAAAGAAGGGGGGAGAATGTGAGTGAGTGAATGAGGGAGAGGGAAAGGGAAAGAGAGAGAGAGAGAGAGAGAGAGAGAAATGGGGACATTTAGAGAAAAGGGACAAGGAGGTGCGATTGCAGGGGGTGGGAGTAAAGTACCATAACTGCTTAACATTTAAATTGGTTTTGTTGCACAAATATTTTAGCAGATGATGGGGGCTAAAAAGGGGCAACAAAATGCATTTGGGACACAAGTTTCGCAAAACCAGCGGTCCTTTCAGGTCTGTAGGAGAAATTATGAGTTTACTGCCGAGCTGCTGCTGCTGCTGCTGAAGGATTTGGAATCTTTACAGCTGCTTCAACAGAATTTATCATTTTGATGGTTTATTTTATCAGAATAAGGCAGAGTTGTCCAGTCCACAGCCCACACTTTTTTGGTTACAATAGTTACAAGATGGAGTATGTGAAGTAATACTCTTTTTTTTGAACCTTTATATCTGAATTTACTTTTGTGACAAACCACAAAGCGTACCTGCAGACAGAAATTAATGGACTTAATGGATTTTCCATCTTTTTTTTTTCTTTCTCTATTCTCCATGGAGCTGCAAGCTGGTATCATGTTGCACATTAGCTGAACAGGACAAATGTGCGTTTGCACTAAAACAGATCAAACTGTCCAACCCTATGGGATAAACATAATTCAAAGTGAACTTTCCTGGGTTAAAAAAAAAAAGGGGGGGGGGGGGGGGGGGGGTAGATCAAAAGCAGTCTGGGTGTTGCTACCATCACCATCAAACCGACGAAGCTGAGTTTGAGCCATTACTCTATTCCACTCAGCTCATCAGAGCACATCCTCTCATCAAATTAATGAACACATTTATTGTTAAACACGTTTTTATAAAACATTCATTCATTCTGTCTAATTAAAAGACCCAACAGGCCTGACATCACTTAAATATGCATACTTATCACTCACAGGGTTTGAATTAAAGATCTGTGTGTGTGTGTGTGTGTACGATGGCAGGGGAGAACGACGCTTCCTAAGCAGGTCTTCTCACTCTGGGTTTAATGGTGATAATCATGGCGTGACCCAACATTAAGACCGTGTGTGTTTATGTGTGTCTGACTCTCCCTAATGGTGACTATGATGACATGCTCTCCATTAGACTAGTCAGTGGGCCACAGCAGATCTAGCATATTAATGATGCTGATGATGGCTTCTTTAATTACCTTCATCTGCTCCTACATGGCCAGACTTCTTTTCCCTGAGCCCTTTCATCACACACTCTCCTACGCATGCTGCTGGGTTGTTTATCACTGGCTGCCATCATTGAAGTCCCCTATCTTGCATCTAGCTTGCATGCACACTGCTACATTACCAGCTGCCGCAGAAGTTTTTCAGCCATTTACCAGCTAGATGAAATGAAATTTCTCCCATTGACAGCAAAATATTTCCTTTAAATCAATATATAAACATGTGTAGAAGTAACTGAGGCTATTTACATTTTTTGGGAACCAGAATGTAGACATAACATTAAATGTCAGGAGCTGTCACTGACTAAATCTAAATTAAGAGATTCACAATACAGCAACTTCAGAATAAAAATCTTTAATTTTCATGTCCTTAGAATAAGCTTTTTATATGTACTTCCTTTTAAATCTTACTGTTTTATGTAATTTTTACAAACTAGACCCTAAAAAGTTCAATTTCATTAAGGCAAAGTTTTTGTAGGGAAGTTTGCTTCTGGATAACATTTAAATTTTGATATCATCTATTTAACACCCTTCATTCTGGCAAAGGGTGTTGATAAAAAAAGGGAGTAAAATCATCAAATATAAGTTAAAGTCCAACCTTAGAAGCTTTATACCCCTAGTCGACCAATTATTTATTTAGCCTTTATTAGTCCTACTTTACTACTTTATCTAACTGAAACCTCCAAAAAAAGAAAGATATAAATGTGTCCTGGATGTGAGTAATTCCTACATTTAGTTTTGAGGTGACTGTGCTGCAGCAATCTGCTTACAAAAGCAACAAAAAACATTTAAGTTGTTATTCTGTTGTTTACCAATGTGTTGTTTGGGAAACAGCACATTGCTAATGAGTTTGTGAAAAAAAGAACAGACAGCCCAAATATGAACAGCTGTAAAATAGTGCATTTCTAGTTTTTTTTCTTGTTTCTGAACACCTTCATAGAACATCAACATACAAACAATATGTCTCAGAGGGAGGCATTAACATTATAAAATAATAGTTTCTTTGTGTGATTGATTTGCAAGGCACAATCTTTACATGCCTGTTTGGTTGTTTCATAATTTCCTCTTCTTTATCTTTAAGAGGGACACAAAAAGTTATTGTGTTAATATGAGGGGGAAAAACTTTGCTACTTTGTCTGTCCATCTCATCTCTCAAATGAATTACATCTCTGTAACTTAATGAGCTGTGTTTGAGTGTGATGGGACATGGGGGACACACACATGCAAAGCAAATACAAAGTCTATTCCATGCTTAAACAGCCTGAGAATCGGTCCATTTTTTCTTTATTCATCAACTAAACAAATGAGCTTGATTTATCTGTTCATTTATCTAACATCAAACCTGTGCCAGTGAGTTCGTGCCTAGTGTCTAGTGTGGGGTCATTTGGAGCTAATTAGGGCAGGCTAGGGGCTTCAATCAGGTATAATGAGTGAGATCAATGAACAGATACGACCGCTCACCCACACAGCTACCTTCAGGTAAAGATGTACATTTTTGCATCTTGCAGAAAAATGATTACATGGCAGTGATATTAGGCAGCTAAATTGTCGTTTGTCACTAATGAGAAAGTAAAGATGTAGGAAACCGAAGCAAATGGACATTTGCTTTGCCCACCTTCATGTCCAACTTTTGTGCAGCACAAAAATTGGAGCTGTTTGTGACTCTGTGCCTTGATCAATGACACTTAAGCAGGGACCAGTCTTAGGCACCCCACTGACTCGAAATGATTAAAAGCTACTGTCTAATTGTATTTCTATAGGGTGAGATCAAGATTTACGGCAACTAAGTTGCCTAAGTTTAGAGGCAAGAAAACACACTGATAAACTTTTGCTTTTTGAAAACTTTCCTGCAAATTCTCATTAAAAATGTTTGAAATCTTTCACACCATGCTAAAAGAAGTTGAGGTAAACACACTAATGACTGTGATTGTGTATGTTTGTATGTGTGCGCAGCAGAGAGAGAGAGAGAGAGAGAGAGAGAGAGAGTAAAAAAGAGAAGAGAGAGAGAGAGATGATCTGATCAGTCACAAAAATATGCCTTATGTTTACAATGTTTTTGAACTGGACTCATGCAGAGGGACAGGAATGAGGGAAGAGTGTCTATGTGCGTGTGTGTGTGTTCTTGTATCTGTTACCTATTTAGGACCTTTTCTAGCATAAACACTAACATTGTCAGGACCTGTAGTCCTATTGTTGACCAAAACCTGGTCCTAATATGGCATAACTTAATTTCAGAGAAACTGCTTGAGGTACAGATAACATTTGAATTGTGGTTAGGGTTAGTCATTAATTGCTTATGGTTCAGGTTGGGGATAAGGCCTTGAGTAGGCTGTCAGAATAAATGGAAGACAATGCAAGTCTTAACATGGAGAGAAATACAAGAATGTGTGTGTGAGTGTGTGTGCTAAACACCTTACATACAGTCACAAACTTGACCACAGGATGATATGCTAATCTTTTATTTCATATTAGAGTAGAGACACTAAACAGAACCTACAAAACACAAACATGTTTTTGCATGAAACACACACCACATACGAAGACATACCCACCGAAAAGACAGCTATCCGAGGTTGAGCTACTGTGCACTGAGGCAATTTATAATATAGATTTCCTCTATAGGCCACTGTAGTGTACCATTTACCATTTCAAACCCTTTGATTTTTTTCACTCGCAGATAATTCATCTTCTGTTGGTCAATAACAGAGATCAGGACCTAATGAAGGAGTCAGAGCCAGAATGGCCATCACACCGGTGTTTAAACAGAATGTAGACAAATTCATTGAAAACCTCATCTGCTGTTGAAATAACAGACAACAGTTTGATATAAATGGGAAACGTAAAAAGATATTGCATTGGTGAAGGAGCTAGTCAGACTCTGCAACTACAGAAATACATAAACATGCAAATAAGTACATGTGCAAGTGCAAATTGCACATGTACTTATTTTCAGACAGGCTGTAAATGAATGGGTATGAGAAGAAGGATACTTATACCCATGAACATTACAGTTACTCTCTCCATTCTCACGTGAGTCTTTTGTTACCGCCGAAAATCTGTCTATCTTTTCCACAACACATTTCCTTTGATAATTACAGACTGGCCATCAAGATCATCATTGTGTGCTTATTTTTTGGTCTCTCCCTGAGAAAAGAACAATTTATAGTTTTTGGCTTTTTTTGAGCCCTGCTGAATCCAACAGTCAGATTTTGTAAATCAACAAGTGAATTACACACATTGGGAGGGTCCATTAACATCATCCATTAAAAATAATGGATGATGTTTGAGAGAAGGGCCTTAGCAGAATATCTTGCTCCATTATTGTCATTAATCCAATTGAATGTGATGTATACGGCCTTTTCATTGCCTACTGCTTTATCCTCCACATACAGTAAGAGTCATGGAGCAGCTGGAGCCAATCCCAGCTGACAAAGTGGAAGGTGGGGTGCACCCTGGACAGGTCATCAGTCCATTGTAGGGTGTATGTAGTCTTCAATACTAAAAATGCATGTAATCATACTTTGGTATTTCCTTTCTCTACTCAACCACAGCGTCTCAGCCCAAGACACTTACACTTGTACACAGACTGGTTATTGCAAAAAAGTAATTTAAAGGCCCTCTAAGTTAGACGGTGTGCCTCAGGTTAAAGCCTGACTCACTGAGTTCATTGGTAAATTCCACACAGAGTAAGATCATTAAACCATGATGGCCAATCATCATGTACAGTCTTATATATGGCAGACATTTCTGCATTACCTTGCTCAGTATGTCTCTAAACAATATCTGTAAAGAGTAGTTTCCCACCTCTCTCATGAGCCCTGTTCACAATTCAATCACACGTGGACAGCCCTAATAACATGTTGTTACTGAAAAGATGAATATCTGTTTATGAGACCACATTCAGGGGTGCCAATGGTAGATATGAAAGGAAGAGGAAGAACTCTTTACTAAGACTTGCTGGTCGACCGACTGACTGACCAGTCAAATGGCCTATGACAGGAAAGTGAGAACAACTGGAAAGCCATGGCATGTGGACCTCATCATTCACAAGGACAGAAAGAAAAAGAAGACACAGATGTGCTGGGAACATGCTATAGTGCCTTAAAGAAGATTCGTCGTAACTCTGCCGCTACTTCAACCACCATTCCAGTGTATCTTTTATACAGAAAGGTGAAGCAGAGTAAAGGTGCAACAATCCTGCCTTTAATAGGCTGCATAAAATGAGCTCAGGGAATTAGTCTGTCTTCCTCTTGGGTAACACAGAAGTAAAAAAGAGGAAAGAAGACGGAGATGAGGAGATAAGAGGATCTGAGAGAGAGAGAGAAATAAAGAAAGAAAGAAACAGAGGCAGAAAAGAAAAAACACAAGAGAAACTTTAAGGAGACATTGAAAAAAAATGCAAAAATCAAGATCCGAGAGAGCACCATGGTGCGTGGAAGCTTTAGACGGAATTCAAAGTTTGTCGAATCTAAATGAACATCACCTCCCCATCCTGGCTCTACCCTTAATTATCCATTCTGCCTTTGTACAGCAGCAGCTCAGCTCTGACAACTGCTCTCCCCTGAGATTCACCAACACTCCCAGTCAGAACATTAGGGAATATCAGGGAATATTACTCCCAGGAATTAATGCTCCAAATCACCTTGCCAGGTTTAGGTCCCGCATACACCCCTCCCTCTCCTGGACAAGATAATCCAGGCTGTAGCACCGGATATATGCCACTAATCATCAAAAAGGTAGGCAGTGAGGGCTGGTGAAAGAGAAAGGAATAGGAAGGAAGGAGAGAGGAGGACAACTTTGGAGGACATTAGAGGGGAGAAGAGGTGGCCGAAAATATTTATCCCTCTAAAAAAATCAATATGCTAATTGGCAGATGTAGAAAATACTCACATTGTTATCCATTATAATGGACATGATGGAAATAGTAAAATTGGTATTGCTTTTTTGTGCGTACAGGGATATTTGAAATAACAAACACATTACCTGTGCAATGCCAAGCCAATAGAAACACACACATTATTTGCCAAGGTCTGCTGTGTATTTATTTACCTGGTCCTGTGTATTTTGTTTGTCTGTCTCTGCCTCGAGTTTCTGATTGACAGCCTGTTGAAGGTCCTTCCTGAGCTTTGCCACCTCTGTCTCCAGCTTCATAGCCACTGACCTGCAAGCACAAACAAATATAATCGAGTTTCTTACAACAATATGCTAAAATAAAGTTTTTGTATATTGTTAATTAATTAACAATAATTAATGAATTAAGTCAAAATAAGTTTGAATTCTTACTTAATAAATTATTTCATAAAAATGTATCAGTCATCTCTCACAATCATTTATCGCATCATCTTGATTGGATTTTGAAATTCAATCTCTTTATTATTAGTTACATTTATATAACTTTAATCAATAATTAGAACTATTAATACAACCAGTGATAATTATCATTATTACCATAAATGTTCATAAAACAAAACACAATTAAGCTTCTAGAAAAGTCAAACTTGTCGGCGTTTTCAATGTAGATTATGTGTGGACATGTGAGAATGCTGTGTGTGTGTATGGCAGTCGAGGTAAGGGAATGTGAAGGGGATCAATATAAAAGGGTCTATTCCTGCCACGCAACTGTGGTGTCTGTGTGTGTGTGAGTCAGTTAGCGTGTGCATGTGTGTGCGTATGTGTACATGCGTGCGAGAGAGTTTGTGTGTGCCAGCTGCCCTGGCTACAGCAGGATCAATACGACAAATGATTACCATTTCCACAAACCTCCCTCCACAGCCACGCTTTGGCCGCTCAGTGAGCCTCAACACCATCCACACATACACACAACGACACAGACCAACCTTACTCTTGACACACACTTTGAAAAACCATATATCATGACAAATAACAAGAATAGCACAAATAGTAAAAATAATATTCATGCCTTTCAAAGGTAAAGGTTTGGGAAAAGTAACCTTTATTATGCTGCAGAAAAAAAGGAATGAGGGGAAAGATGGTAGAGTCAACATTTGTTAAAGTGAGACATTACAAAACACAAAAACAAAAAATAATGCACTGTTCAGTATTTCCCTCTTTCCATCAATACAGTTAATTTTACAGTTGATAATTTTGACCATTTAATGTAAAAAACTATGGTGTATAGTACTTTGTCAAGGTGGCACAGTATAGTTAATATGGCGTAAGCTGCTCAAATGTTTCCATTTTACTTAAAAACTGACTTATGTGATTAACCTGTTGCTATAGAAAAATCTAAAGCATTTTTGACAAACTGACAAATAACTTCAGCTCAAGTGAGGGATTTTAGAGTTGTTTGTTATCATTATATCTTTATTAGAAAACGCTGAGTAGAAGATGGTGAGAGAGATGGATGCTGACATAAAACAAAGATTTCCTGATGGACTTTATATTTAAAAAAAAAAAAAAAAGTCGGAGGTAGGATTCACCATAAAAATTATAAAACAATATACAAAACTTTAAGTTTTCAAATTATAAAAAAATAGATATATTCTAAAATTATTGTTTGTTTGTTTCTCAATACAGATGAATACAGCAATTAACTTAAAACTGATACTCAAAGAATTAAAAAAAAAATGAGGCACATTTAGAACAGCCAAAACAAAATGGAAAGACAATGCCTGATAGATTGGTCCGCAGAGAGAACACATGATAGGATGAACAGAGTGAGAGAAAGAAGGGGAAGAAAGAAAGGAGGCGTCCTGTGGAGTAAGGAGGGGATTTCCCACAGCACAGATGGAAGCCATTAGTATGGTGTTGTTGCTTAAAAACCTTTCATGTCTTTGCAGTTATTAGATAATACTGGGCTAACAGTAAACAGCTTGATTCTGCAAATGGATGTAATATGCAGACACAGCGATTGTTTTACCATCCAGTACCTAAAATTGGTTTGCAATGTAATAAAATGCAATAATTCAGAAAGTAACCTATAAAGTCTCTATGCCGAGTTTTAAATTGTCGGTTGACGAGGAAAATGTTCCATGGCTCGCCTTAACCAAGAAACTCCCTGAGACGGAGACCGTTGCAGTGAGGTCATGCTGAAGCCAAAGCCACAACCACAACTATGCGCGCACAAACAGAAACACACAAACACACACTCGACTGGGTGATACATGCTTGCTGATGTCATCACCGCAGCTCTGGTGACACAGGGGTCAACCAGGGGTCTCCCCTCTGAACTCTGAACTCTGTGACCTAACATCGAACATCACAGAGTGCCGTCAATGCACATTTTGATATTTTGATAAAACAGACATTGTCAGTCTTTAGTTGACATACTGGGCTATTAAAATTCTTAACAATAAAAAGCCACAAGTTGGACATTTTGCTTTGTACACTCATTTTAGCAATGTATGTATTAAGAGTTCAGGGGTGTTCTGTTCAACACATGTTGAATTTAACAGCCTACTGTACGCCGCACATAAAAAATCTAAATGTTTTTGATTACTGAGCTTACCCTTGGGACAATGGAGAAAAGAATAAGAGAGGAAGCTTCTTCCCCTCTCTTCCGTCTTACCTTATTTTCTCCTCTGCTTGCTTTCCCTTTTTCAGGCTTCTCTCCATCCACCTCACTTCCTCTGCCTGGGCTGCCAAATCCTCCACTGAGCAGGAGACACACAGAAAGAAAGGAAGTGTTAGAAAGAGAAAGTTTTTATTTTAGACACTGTTGTTTATGAGTTAGACCTAATTTTAACAGCACACATGACAGAAAAAAAAAATCTATCAAGATAGAGTTGTCCTATACAGTAGATATTTCTTCAAGTTGAGTTACTTCAGTTTTCATTTTATTTCTAAAGAATAAATACTCAACATGAGTGAAATATTTTAACAGTGCTTCACATCTTACAGCAGACCAAGGTAAATGTACTGATTTACAAAAAAAGCATACACTGATGGGACTGTTGATTCTCGTCAAGCTCAGCACGAGTGGGAAAATATGAATTGCGAGTCACTTTCACAGCAAAACGACAATCTCCGCCACAGAAGAGGCACCGAATGTCTTTCAGAGGCTGAGGAGGAAGGAGTGAAAGTAATGCAGTGATTACACTTGGATGGATGGAGCAGCAGCCCTTTTGTTGAGACACAGTATTTGAGCTCCCAGACCTCGTCAATAGATGGCACTCTTTACCTTGAGCAGGCCACTTAGGCTCATACACTGTAGGTCCTCAATCACATTCCCTTTTCAACTGTCTCTTCGTCCACATGCAATAAAACCCCATTGTCCTACACTTAGTAGTTTAGCACATCGAACGGATGAATAATAAACCACTAGTCAGGCTCCTTGGTTACGTTTGCTTTTGCGGACCCTGCTCACTTTGAATTTAAAATTTTGGATTTTTGCTTTTTTACCCCCCTTTTTGTTCTGCACGTTTCTTCAACCTTTTCACTAAAATTCAGTATTCATTGAATATAACATAAACTGTCAGCCATCAGTGGCCAAGGCTAGTGAATATTGAGAAGGTGTGTGTGCTGAATATTTCAAGGATGGACCTTGACTTTTTGGGTGTGGACATGTATTTGAGTGTGTGAAACAGAAACAGAAATGTTTAGTGTATTGCTATAATACTTTTAAGGCCACGCACCACGCTGTGATGGTAGAGGTGGGACAGATTGAAAAGGCGGAAGGAAAAACCAACATCAGAAAGGAAGAGATTCTGAAAAGGCATCTGCATTTAATGAAAACATGATTAATTCATGGTTTTGCAGCATCCAAACCATTTAAACTAAAGTCTAACAAAAAAAGCAATGTATTAAACTGGAGCTGCAAAATATTCAGCGATGTACAATCATTTATTTGATTGTGTTTTGTTATTTGTTTGGTTTTTTTTTTTCAAAACTCAAGGTGAAAGTTTGCTATGACTCAAAATAATCAATAAAAGTAGAGATGTGAAAACTTGAGGTAGGGATCAAATTCTCATTCAAGGCATTAGTTGTGAGGTGACCTCAGTGACACCTCCAAACAAGGGGGGCACGGATAGGTCTACTGACCGTTTACACAAACTCTTCAATTTATACACACAAACAAGGATTCACAAGTGACCCTCCACACTTCTTAATAACTTAAAGAACAATGGTCTATATTATGATGTTTGGTGTCTTTTACGAGGTGATATAAGAGTCTTTATGAGTTAAGTTATGACTTTAGTCCACAATCCAAGATCTTGGGTCTCTCACTCCTTAACTTTCTTGACCCTTTTAAACTGACTTCACAACTTAGGATGTGACATTAATCCATGATCTAACTCTTGCTTGGTGTCTCCCACTCTCTGCCTTCATACAAGCTTCAAAGCCCATCATTCAGCATCAGCCATATAATCACAGATCTGCAGTTAGATTATCTTGCTCTTGCACCTAACCTTTAACATGAGAAGGATGAAAACCCAGCTAACCCTGAATCGGTGCTTGGCTAGTCAGGCCCTGCCTGGCCCCCATAAAAGCTTCATAAGTCTTCATAGGGGCTTCCTTTGGCTTTGTTGGTGGATTCGTAGCAGGCTAAGGTGCTCCCGAGAGGCGTCCCAAAGCCTCTCAAGACTCTTTCTCTCTCTTTATGAAGTTTCATGGGCTTGCAACACTGCTTTTGGGTATAAGCCAAAGGTGCAGGTACACAGCTGCACAACTGTTATGCACACAAATATCACAAAACAAAAAAAAACAAACAAACAAACACAAATCATATGCACACAACAGTGGAAAAACTCACAAAGACAGAGACTAACATGCGCACAGAAACTTAAACTCATACACACATACAGTCCTACACATTCCCCTCTTGCACTCTCCTCTTCGCTTTATTTACAATCCTATGGCAGCGGTACAAGGGCCCGAGGCTATAACACACGGCACCTAATGCTCAAACTGCCAGGTAATCTCATGTCTGACATCCCCCTTTGATAGAAACTGATCAATAGACTCTTGTAAAGGAGTCATTTTCTCTGATGTTTCTACCAACCACTTCTCCCTATCTCTCCCTTTCTTTCTTTCTCTCTCTCTCTCTCTCTCTCTCTCTCTTTCCCCCCTTCTCTTTTATTAGCCATACATTTATAATTCATATTTCAGTGGTGCTGAGTTTGCTCTGAGACAGTGAGGGGGGGGGGCTTCTTTGTGCAATAAAGAACAATGGTGGTGAAATGATGGGGAGAAATGCCAGTGTTTGCTGCTGTTCCGGTGAACAACAGTTTTGGGGATCGATAGAGTGTGAAATGGGATTATAGCTAGTAATAGAGGTGAATTGGAGGAGAGAGGCCTGTGCATGTGTGTGTCCAGGGATCCAGGGTGAACAGCAGCACACACGCACACATACACAAACACACGCAAACACACATGCTTACACATACTCATGCACGCAATAATGATTTCATCATCTTTAGGCAGATGCACATCAGCAGCACAGAGGGCGGGTAATATCACATTTCTGTTTTTGTGGGAGTGTGGAAATATGGATATTGTGTCTTTGTTTATGCTGTTATTTCATTTGTTGTCACACAGTATCCCATTTATTTCACATCATTGCCAGCCTTACAACTCATCTTTATTTAAAATGGAAGATGACACTATCACTCACATTCAAATATTTAAAAACAAGCTTGATTTTCACAGTTACGTACATATTGGGTTACTTTGACTGAACAATAACCACAGTTTACAATATACATTCATTCATTCAGTCAGTCATTCATCGTCGACCACTTTATCCTCCACATGAGGGTCTTGGGGCCACTGGTACAGTGGGGTACAAACCCTGGACAGGTCACCAGTCCACAGCAGGGCACAATTTATAATATAAAAAAAAACAATTTACAGGACACAAGCTTTCTCTACTTTTTACTTTTTGTTCTCTTTTAAGACTGCCTTACAGACTTATATATACATATAAAGAGAGTGTGATGTTATCTTGATCAATGTACTGTCTGTACTACACTGTACTGCACACACTGGCATACTTTAAGCACCATAATAAGTGCTGTGCACTTTACTCACTATTGTGTGAGAAACAGGATATCTAGCATGCTGTCAAAGTGTGACAGAATATGAAGCATTGAGTCGTACACTATGTTTAAGGACTTTTTTCTCCCCTTTTTTTTAATCACCCCCCTTCTTTCCTGTCTATGAATTGTCTCCTGACACAGTTTGATTGAATTCAGCTGCCTTCAGACACTTCAATCTCATCCATGTGACATCTCCTGGGTTCTCAACTCATCCTCCAATCCTCCGTTTCTTTTCTATTTTGACATTCCTTCTGTCTTATCCATCACGTCCAAACCACAGTTTTGTATATTCCCAGTTAACTGTAAGATTCAACATATTACCATTTTCTTGCTATCAAAAAAAATGACTTAATGGAGACAGAAAAAAAGTCAGTTGAATAATAACTAATATATCAACAGTGGAAAAACTATCTGGGAATTGCATGGTTATTGTTTTTAAAGCTGCTACTGGCTGCAACCATGGTGATATTTCAATGCATTTTCAACTTACCAGATAAATAATTCTGTAATTTTAGAGAATTGTCAAGATGGACAAAAAAACAAAATATTGAGTATATAAAAAAATATGACAGGTTAGTACATAAAATATATTACCTTAAATATGTAATTATGGTGAATATTGTCTGGTGATGTGTGTCTAATAATAATCCAGCATTTTAAACCTCTTTGTGTACAGTACTCTTCCAACCTGTTTTTAAAATCCACTCCCTCCTAGGCCAGATCTACTGTTAACAAGCAACAAAAGAATCATCACCACTCATGGCAATGTTTACAAAATACAGAGAGAACCTTGACAAGGGCTTCATGTTAATGAAAAGGCCCTTTGTTCATGGCAGTAATTTTTCAAGCTGACTCCTCACCCAGTCTATTCAGGCCACTGCTGTATCCAGGTAAACAATGCCCTCTTTGTTATAATAATGCATCTTTATTCTTCTTAAGTCATTACGATCTGCTCAACGTTGCTGGATTGTATTTGCTGAAGGTAAAAGCTGAATAAGATGTGGTTTTGTGTTGAGCGTAGAGTTGAGGGAATGCGTTTTGATCACAGTCAAAGGCCAAGCTACACAGCGTTGTCCTTCTGTTTCTATCTTGTTAATGAGCAGTATTCACTGAGCAAGCCAGCCACTGTCTGCCACAGAGAGAGACCTCAGATTCATCTCTCTGCGGACAATAGGTGATTGTGATTGTGTGTGTGTGTGCGCGTGTGTGTGTGCGTGTGTGCGTGTGTGTTTGCACCTCAGAGAGCAAGTGTGTATGGGCTAATTAAAGCAGTGGGAGTCAGGAGAAATGGCTGTGTGCGTATGTATGTGAGGTGTTTGCCTGGCGTGACCATAGATGTACACGTTAATTCTTAATGAGACATTTCTGTGCCCAGAGAGACCCGGCCATCACCATTCCAGCACTGAACCACTATTACAAAGGACACTGTTGGACACACACAGACATATACACACACACACACACTCACCAGATCATTACCATACAGCTAAAGCAGTACCCCATTAAATCAAACCTGTGTGTATGTGTGTATACTGTTGCATTTTTTACATCTTTAGGACCATTTCTTGCATAAACACTGAACTTGTCAGGGTCAGTAGCCCTCAGTGATGCCAAAACCTGGTCCTAATGAGAAAGAACCTAATTTCTGAGGAACTGGTGATGTTTAAAGATAGAATTTGAATTGTAGTTAGGTTAAGGTTAAAATTGGACATTAACTAGTTATGGTTGTTCATGATGAGGCTTTGTTTAGGCTGACCAAAAGAATGGAAGCCAATGCAGTGTCCTGTGAAGAATGAATGTGAAAACCTTTAACTTTAGCTGTAGAAAGGTTGCAGCCAAATCACCACATTGCTGTGCCAGAGCTGGGTAATTTGAACAAACTGATTGGGCTAACAGCAGTGTAACTGGTCCTACAATGAAAGGCAAAGAACACTATAGAGCTCGTGTTTTTGACTTTGTCAAGACATGAGGTCATGGAGAATTATTATTTAATATTATAACAGATTGTTTAAAATGAACTGCTTCTCTAACATGACAAACACATCCACTGCTCTGAACCAGTTAGCTGTTTTATATTGTTGAGGCTGACCATTGTATTCTGCGTATGTGTACATGCTATTTGCTGATGGAAAGATGTACAGATAAAACAAGAAGCTGGTGGATTTTTTTTTTACTGATTGCTACCTGTCACTTGGTATTTGCCATGTAGTTCGTCCAACTCTTGGCTCAGCTGCCTGACGCAAGAGGCCAGGCTCTGTTTCTCTCTGGAGTTACTTCTCATCTTCTCCTCCTCCATCTGTAACTTCACCTGAAGCCTCTGCACCTCTGCTCTCTGTACATCCACCTCCTTGCTCCCTCTTGCAGCCTCTTGCCGGGCCTCCTCCAGCTCCTCCTCTGACTGTTTGAGAAGTGTCACACGTTTCTGCAGCACAAATAAAGGGCCAAAGACAAGCAATGCATGAGCAACTTCTCACAGCAGATATACTCCTTGATTAAAGTACTTAGAAAGCACTTGACACATCAGAATGAGCCTAAAATGTGTCTTGAGGGACAAAGTGAATGTTTTTTGTTGTATTATAAGAATAAAAAGTTTAATACAGTCTGGAATTGTGTTAAATGTAACTCCCAGTGTTATTTTAAAACTAAAAGAGTTAAATTTATCAATATTCTAGAGTGTATTTGGTCATCATGGGAATAGGCGTTCTCTACTCTTTTAGGGTGACTTTAACACTGTAAAATTTACTGTGAATATAAGCAAAAAAAATAAATTTTAAAGTTGTATGGCATGCAGAGATGCTCCCCATATGACTTTGTAAATGTACCGCTTGTGCCCTTAATTTTGTCTTGAAAAGTACAGGTGTGTATGAAGTGTTGTCTTCTTATGACTGGTTCACCCAAAATAGTTTTCAGCACATCTTCTGAACAACGCCAAAATCTGAGTGCACATGTCTGTGAAAACCATCTACATATTTGCAAAATAAATGCATTTAACAAAAGTTTTGTTTACAGACTAATGCTCAATTTTCTTCAAAGAAATGTCTGACATTATCTCTGAATTCAGCAACAGTGTATGTATGACAAAGCATATGTGCAAATTTTTGCATAATAAAGATTAATGTGTACATGCATAATGCATGTGGCAAATGTAGATGTAGCCATCAATACATGTGTCCTTACATGACAGACTCATTATGTGAAATTCCACGGGGAAGTAGGCATGGAAGAATGACCTGACAGCAAGAGGACATACAGTATACTAAGATTTCCTTATGTGATTGTGCTTGGGAGGAAAAAAACCATGTGTGCACACATGTGATCTCAGTAAGCATGACATTTGTATCACTTGTATGTGCCAGAGGACAAACAAATTAATGTGTAAAATCAAATGTTCCCACTTGCACCTACAGCTACACACACACACACATATGGGTGATGTGTCTATGACTGCCAGCAATGTTGGCACTCTGCCAGGATACAGTCACCACTTTGAGTAATTTGAATATTTAGTGTCCCATTGAGCTCTTAATTGGAGTCAATTTCACCAGCCTTGGTAGTGTTTGGTGCTTTAATTAATGGTGAGGCAATTTGTTTTGCCACACAATCACAGGAAAATCATGAGATGTGGATGTGTGGTGCCAGTTTGAGGTGGGTTTGAGTACTCCTCTTTAGGAAACTTGAATTGATGCTCCAGCTTATATTTTAAGCCTGAGATGTGTGCAGAGACAACATTTAAGGACAATGGACAAGGCTGCTGAATTCAAATGTAAAAGGAGAAAAGGTCAAAATAACACAATCTCCATGAATTAGAGGACAGGTCACAGCTGATGTGTATTACTTTGATACCTTTTGGGCGTCTGCCAGCTCAAGCTCTAACCTCGCGACTTCGTTTTTCAGATGTGTAAGTTCCTTTTCCAGTTGGCTGCGATAGCTCAGGTGTGTGTGGTTGGAAAGTGCAACACTTTGCTTCAGAACTGCATTTTCCTGAGTTCTGTGGGAAGGCCAGCAAAGACTGACTGGTTAGTGTAAATTACTGTGGAATGCATTAAATCAAGAGCCAAAATGAATGGCAACATTTTGATTAGCCAAATGAAAATAAATTACTCAAAACAGATTATGTTAAAATTTCCATGCAACATATAATAGATTACTATCCTACTGTGTGTCTTTTAGTAAGCAGACTGTATAGAGAAAGAGAGAGAGAGAGTAGGTGATGGAGGCAGATGGGAGGGGCATGACAGGAGAGAATGACAGGATCTGGGATCAGCAGAGGAGAATGTGAGTATTAGACTCTGTTATTACTGTCTCTCCAGCTCTGACTTCATCTGAAGAATAGCATTTTCACACACTGCAATGCGCTCAGCCTGCTCAGTACA
This sequence comes from Brachirus orientalis, assembly GCA_016785285.1. Classification (NCBI taxonomy): domain Eukaryota; kingdom Metazoa; phylum Chordata; class Actinopteri; order Pleuronectiformes; family Soleidae; genus Brachirus; species Brachirus orientalis. The sequence continues at coordinate 1,943,082 of JAFBJR010000258.1, read as the reverse complement.
GCGCTGAAATACAGAAGCACACCAAGACACGATCAAACACAGAAAAAACGTAAATGAACATAAACTTGTTCATTTAATTGTAAGAAGAGCTTTAAAACATAACTCATAGCATTAAATAGTATTTGTAAATACATCTAGAATTAAAAAAAAATGCAATCTCTCACTCTGTATGTGATAACATGTGTAACAATAAAATGGAATCTTAATATGCAAGGACTATAGTCTATGACCTTACCTTCTGTAGCTGCTGCCCATGTCTTTGCAGGCTAAAATATTCTTCATCAGATCGAGAATGACTCTGTTGATGTAGCTGTAGGTCACATTCCAACATTAGTTTCTATTATCAAAGAGAGAGCAAAATATATATTAAAATATTCTTGGCTAATTTTACTCAATCATAAGCCAACTGAAATTAAAATGACTCTTAATAAACTTTAATCATGAACTGGAGCCTCTAAAAGAAATGGCATCTCAACAGATTACATGGATTTTGGTTTACTAATAAATGACAAATGACACTGATGTGCCATTAAGAAAACACATCATTATGCATTACACTCATTTGTGCATTGATTTGTTGCATCGCAGAGCACAGAGACACATAACCTTGATCTTCTAAAACCCCAACACAGTGGATCAACACTAGGAACTGAATGTCATTCTATGAAGGTAAAAAGAAAACTAATGTATCACTACCTTTAGTCACACTCGATTTATCCTCAAATTATTAAAATAATATCAGTAATTATCAGTAATTCAAAAGTAGAAGGCAATCTTTATGTTATCGTGACAAATTTCCAAGTCAGAACACGAGCAGACTATAATACAGATAACATTTAAGACATTTCCATTTGAGCTCAGTATGAATCTATATGACTTGTTATTCATTTTATAGTCTTTTGCTTTAATTTTTCAATATATTTAAATTTTTTTGCTGAATTTATTTTCTGATAAACAGGAAATAAAGGCTTTGGCGACTTTAAGGTAAGCTGAGCTAAACACTGACAGGAGTTAGAGAATTAGCAAGATGTGAAGCTCCATAAGAGCTCCTAACCTCTTGATAGGCGCCTCACAATCAAAGTCATTAGCCAGTGTAATAAAGGGCCTGAGATACAGCCATTCTTCAACAGCCTAACTCTTTTATAACCAACAGATTAAAGTTGATTGGATTAAAATGACATTCTGCCCGTCTGACCTTGGTGGCAGCAGTTAAGTTCATCCAAATTAAATTTCTCCGTAATAAAGATGATTCATTTGTTGCTTGACGTAGTAAATATAAAACAGAGAGAAAAGGGAGAAAAGATTAAGCGACACACGCCACTGCACACATGCACAAACACGCACTTGTGCATACACATATGCATCAGAACAATGACATGTGTGCACAAACACACAAAGGAATGTGCCCCTGCATGCACACACACACAACACTAAAGGACCAGACAAGCACCTGGGCACACACAGGGAGACACAGTAACACCCACCTTACTGACACACACACACCTCAGGAAAAGCGTGCAACTGTGTAAAAATGAAATACAACGTTCAGGAATATAAGATTTCTCCATAGTAGCAGACATAAAAGTTGACTGGACAATGGTTTTACAGAAGAAGCATAAGCAACTTTTAATTTTGTGGAAGCACAGGTTGATTTTGGATTTTTTTTTAAACACATGCTACCATGTGTCCTAACCTCTTGTTTGAGAATGTTCAATTGCTCCTGCAGAGATGCTGTAAGGCTTTTAAAGTGGTCCACTTTTTGCTGACTCTCAGTCAGTAGATTCTTATTGGCCTGAAAATCACCCATCAGCTGGTCAAAAGCCTCTTGTGAGCTCTCCCATTGGCCCACTTTTTCCTTGTATCGCTGCTCCAGCTCAGCTTGCTCTTGCTTTAGTGACTGAGCTTCTAATTGGGACTCTCTCAGCTGCCAATTAAACATAGAGGAGAAGGCAAAGAAAGGGTTTTATAAAATTGTTGAATAAGTCTGCTGCTAATGGTATTCATTTAGATTCACTAAGTACACCAGAGTGCCATTTAACAAACTGCAGCCACATGTACTGCTATCACGTACCTGTTGCTGTGAATATTGTAGTTCAACTTCTAAAAGTTCCACCTGCCCCTGCACCTTATGAATCTTCTCTATTGCTGCAGCATACTTCTGCTTGGAAATTGCCACTGTTTCTTTCTGCTCCTGAATTTTCAGCCCGGCATCTTTAAGCTCCTCTTTGGCTCTTTTCAGCTGCTGATGAAGAAGTTCTATCTCATCCATCTGCTTATTTAGATTCACCTCAGATATCTTAACCTAAAAAGAACACAGCCAAATATAACACATGAGAATAAATAAACAAGAGCGGCCACAAAGTTTGATGTGACCAAATCACTAAAAGTTCTTTAAATAGACTACATTATCTGCTTCATTGTGATGATTAAATGTCCCTTAAAAATGAGAAAAAATTAAACGGATATATCCCAGTTGCAATAACATGGTGTAGTATACTGTGATGCTGTACACTAACCTCTGTCATTATAAAATGGGAACCCAGGAAGTGAAACCAGGACTAATCCCGGTCTTACACTAGGAATCCAACTATTGCTCACCTTTCAAGGGGAGAGGTTGAGAAAGTTAAACCCACTCTAATACTCATCTGGAGTTCATTCATGTTAATCCAAGTGTAATCTGGATCTGAACATGAGGGTTTGCGACTAATGACAGCCAACTAGTTAGATTCCAGAGATTCACTGTAGCTTGGTTTAACTAGGGATTACATAAGCCCATCCAAGACTAATGCTTAATAGAAGGGAGCATGCATGTGTAGAAAATGTGTACATGCAATGAGGAGAGGAGAGGAGAGGAGAGGAGAGGAGAGGAGAGGAGAGGAGAGGAGAGGAGAGGAGAGGAGAGAGGAGAATTAACTGTGCTTACTGTGGCACTCAATGTTACTTTTCCCTTCATCATACAGGAGCTACAAATCTATAGTACAAACACTGAGGAGTTGAGTATCAATGGCTGTCTCATGAAAACCTAAATTAACCATTGGTTTATGATAACTTTCTTCTCCCCTTTTGGATTTGAAGGTCTTGGTCAATGTTTCTCTCTCTGTATACATATTAACAACAAAGAGGTCATTTTGTCGTCTTTGGTAATTTAGATGGTGTAGATTGGGATTCATGTAAGCTGTCTGCAAAATAAAGCTTGTCTGCTGTAAATGGGTATTTTTTTTCTAATTGACTGTCTGCTTTGATTTGGATCAGTCAGATTCAGGCACCTACTGTAAGTGCATCTGTTTTTCTCTCTCTACATAATTCAATGGATTAAAAGAGTAGATTGCTTTGATGTAGGATTGTGACTCAACCGACTGACAGCTGAATGTTCACAAAACATGTCTCATCTGCAGCTATGTGCTACTGACAAATAACTAATCTTGAGGTTTGTGACCTCTGACTTTCAACCCTCCAGCCTGTCCTGCATTTGGCAGAGCTGCAATTTATTTTGCTTCAATGGGCAGCAAGTCCACTCCAGGACACTCCTCTTGCTCAACTGTTCTGCATAAGTTTGTGAGTTCAACTGATCTATAGATTTTACCATAGATTTGAAAGAGTAGGGGAGATGCAGATGAGAAAAAAAGAAGAGTTCAGAAATATTTCATCCTTACCTGATGCTGATTAATACAGAGTTGGTCCTGTAGCTGCTGTTGCTCCTTCTCCTTCTGGTTTTTAAGGTGCTCTGCATCTCTGACCTTTCTGCTTAACTGACAAGCCTCTTCTCTGTGTTCTCTGACTTTGTGGTTCAATTGTGTCACCTCACACTCTAGTGCTGCCACCTAAGCAAGAAAAAGAGACAACATTAGTAGTTATAAAAAGTACATACAGACAGAATAGACAGCGAGGGGGTGAAAACAGCCTTAAGTGTGTAAATAAGGCTTGAGTCAGAGTTTCCCAGTATAGTCTCAGGACCAGCTGGGAAAACGTGGGTACAGCAGATATGAATCAGTAACAATTCCCCCATCCCTCTACTCCAACTTTTGAGGAACCTTTGAGTAAACTGCTATACCTTTCTTTGTTCTAATGGACCTGTTTGGTAGTTGACAGCAGAACACTGATGCTGGTTTTGGGTCGTTCCCATGAGTAGATGTTAGCAACTGTGAGGGTGTAAGTACCTGTATGGCATTGCTGGCAAAAAAAAGAAAAACATAAGGGTGCTAACTCAGCCTGGCCTTAACATATAAAAGAAAAATAAACAGAAAATTGTAAGACAGGTTTAAGAGCCTTTTAGTATTACCTCAAATGGAAATTAAGCCTGGAGACAAAATACAAAAAGAATTTGCATGTAACAAAGCCCATTAGTGATACACCCAAGATCTTCAGTTGATCACATTAAAGGGGGTATGATCTTGTACCAGTTGTTCCTGGTTTAGCAAAATCATTTAAAAGGTAATTGTAAATACAAAGAGAGAGACCCTGTTATATGCACACAAATAAGAATGCAGTGCATGACAGACACTCAAGTTACCACACCCGCTCTTGTGTCCCTTGATACTTTTGTGCAGCAGCCTTCATTTCATCTCTTAACTGCAGAATTAACTGCTCTCTGCTCCGAACCTAAACACACAGAAAATTGACTTTTAAAATACATTTCAATAACTTTTATATGCTGTCATTTTAGCCAAGTGTGCCAATACATGCATACACAAACACATGCAAACAGAGTGAAACAAAGCTGAACCTCGAGTTGGGAAATGTGGATTTTCTCAAGGCTTCGAGCCAAGTCAGCCTCCAGTTTCTTTTTGGTCTGGTTTAGGTGGACACACTCTCTGCTCTGCTCCTCCATCTTGGCTCTCAGCTCATTCCGCTCCTGGTATAGCTTCTCCAAATCCTTCTCTCTTTGAAGCAACTGAAAACATGAATTTAAACTACTCAGTCTGTCAAATTAATCTATACTAGTATGTCTATATAAAATAATTTGATGTCAGACCACCCACATTTTATAATAACAAATATATTTTTGAAAAACAACCTGACAAGTAAATGAGATCAGATTACCTTGAAATTATTAGTCCAAAATACTTGACAATATTTAATGTACTATAAAATAATTATGTATATTTACATAAATATTTACCCAATAGTTTTGGGTGACTAATCAAATACATTTTCCAAGCATTAAGTAAAATTTACTCAATAACGTAGATCGTTATTAGCATTGAAGTGGCTGTGTTTTACCTCGTTTTGACAGTTAGAGTGCTGCTTCTTACTCTCCGCAAGATCTTTCACCAGCAAACTTATCTTCATCTCCCTCCTCTGCATCTGCAAGACATGTTCTCGAGATTTAAGAACTTCTGACCGTGCTTTGATTGCAAAACACAAATAATCTTTTCTCTGATATTCTGACTTAACAGTAGGTTAAGTCTTGCCTCAGTGGCACCACATACTCTCTCTCAGGGGATGGAAACTTAGGTCACTGTTTACAAAATCTGAGATAACATTTTTCGGGCTTGTTATCATATTTGAATTTAAGTCAATGGTGGTGGTGACTGGATGACGATACATGCAGATTAACGGTTATTTACAAATCTCTTGAATATACAGCATGTCTGACAAGTGCTTGTATTTGTCTCTTTCCTTTGTGACTTTCCCTAACTACCCCTGTGAGTGTATGTGTTGGCATTCCTTATTTTGTGGGGACCTAAATCTGTTTACAGTCATATTATGGGGACAAAACTCAGGCCCCTGTAGCATAAATTACTACATTTTAAGGTGAAGACATTTTAAAGTTAGCCTGAGGTGAAGGTTAAGTTTAGGCTCAGGGTTGGGGCACTAGCAATTATGGTTAAGGTTAGAGTTAGTCTCCATGAAAGGAATGTAAGTCAATGCAATGTCCTCTGAAGTCATGGAAACCAATATGTGTTTGTGTGTATGTATTCTTGGATTTGTTGCTTCTTTAGAAACCTTTTCAAACTCTGGTTAGATTAAGGTTAGTAATAATGCTTTGGTTAGGGTTCCAAATGCATGAAAGTAAATGCATCCAAAGAACAGCTGTGACAACCTGTGTGTATATCTCTATAACAACGGTAAATATCTGATGCTGACATACTTTTGCTTTAAAAAAAAAAAAAATACACATCAATCCTTTTTTCCCCGAATAAAGTTGAAAGCTCACTTTCTCTTTCTCCATCCCTCTCCACCTCTTGTCCGTCCTACACGATCCAAGGATTGTTTTGACCAGAGTTGAGGGCTCGTTTGTAACTGTCCAGGCGGATTGATGGAGTTAACTTGGCTCTTTGACCCCTCACCTCTGCCTGTCAGCAGGCAGGCTCACAGACACACTAAACCTGAGCTACGGCAAGGTGAAAATGGGGGGGGCACAGCATATACTGCCGTGCACATAGCAGCTAAAATACAACTGAGAACTCATATAAACACTCAGAGTAAGTAACCAAAACCTCTGGGCAGGATTAATACAGGTGCTGTTTAGCATTCCATAAAGATCAGATGAAATAGTGTGTACATTTGTGCACAGAAAAAAATGACCCATGTGTTTATTCATTTTACTAAACTTACCAAAAGAGCAAACACTCACTTCCAGCCAAGTTTTGAACTTAAGCGTGATTCATCTGTATATGTTTGTGTGAATTCCCAATGTGAGCATGTGATAGGCAGAACAGATGTTGATAAACACCAGAGGATGTCGTGTCAAAACAGATAAGTTGTCAAAAACGACACACTAACTAGGTCAATCACAAAGTTTAAGAAGAAACTTTGGAGTGGGGCTTTAGTTTATGCATATCTGTACGTGAACGCCTATGTGTGTGTGATAAGCTCCTGAACGAATCTGCAGGAGGGGACCTCCAATATCGAAAGTATTTTTAAATCAATGAGCTCTTAAGTGTATCTCAGTCTTATGTGTTCACACATACGTGCACACAACACTCAGTGTAGATAGAATCCCTACTGACAGGCAATGACAAGATAAAGAGAGAAAGAGAAAAGGGGGGGGAGGATGACATGAGGGGAAGAAATAATATTTGAACAGTTGGGGGGTGGGGAGTGGCGATGAGGGGATGAAAGGGAAGTAGCAAGGCAAGTAAAGAAATGAGCAATAAGTGAGATCAAGAGAGAAACAGAGGGAAAGAGAAAAATCAGTGAGCTATTCTGATGTTTGCAAAGAATTGTGAGCACTTCCAATGTTTGTTCAAGTCCAACCTTGAATGCTTCAACATCCTTATTCTGCCCATGTTCCACTGCACTGCTCTTTGTCTCCACTCTCATTCTTGGATGCTTTCTTGATCTCCCTGACCATCTTGTCTATTTGAAATAACATGTAATTTAAATAATTTTATTCAATGTGCGTTAAAGAATATCTATAAGCATATATGTTTTCAGTCAAAGTGAATAGGCTACAGCCACACTGTACTGCAATGTATACAAGTAAAAAAAAAGAAAACTGAACTAAATGTTTAGGACACCAAACAAACATTCATAGACTTTTGTTTTCATCATTTGAATATAAGCACTTCAACAAGTTTCTGTGCTGCAACAAAATACACTGGTACAGCAGATGAGTTAGAACCGTGAAAGCTTGCAGTATTTCACTGACAGCAGCTTTAAGTAGACCCTCTACAATTCCCAGCTCAAGTCAGACCTGTGCTTCCTCTCTTCATCTACTGTCAGTCAAATTTACTGAACTTTTTTTTTTTTGTTAAAGGGAGTGGCTGACATATTCTCTCTAGAAAGATGCAAACTGAATTCCTATTCTTCTGATGCACATAAGCCTAAGTGAGGGGGGGAAGAGTAGGAGTGAAAGCAAATCAGCAGACTACATTTTAGATGAGGGAGAGAGAGCTGACAGTTATTTGTTCAGCTGTGCTAATGTTAGGAGATTCAGAGCTGCATAGGAAACTACTTGTATAAAGTTCCCTCAGTTTCACTTACATTCAAGTGGAAGCAGACACACTCACTCACTCTTCCCCTTAACTACCACCTTACAGTACTGGCATTAGTGTGGATGAGAGAACGCATGGGGTATATGTGTGTGGGTGTATGACATTGGGTTTGTAATTGAGCTGAGAAAAGGCAGTTTTGGTGAATAAAGCAGGGTAACACGTGGAAGCTGGTCAGAGTGTTGAAGTCCTTCATGAAAGACACATGCAGGTAGGTACATTATACTGTAGAGTACAGAACATATTTTTTTATGCATAGTTACTTCACAATATTTGAAAATGGCTTATGCAAATAGCAGCGAGTTGAAGCGATGAAATCTGACTGCTAGTTTGCCTTCATCCTATGAGAGGACAACTGGGTTATTGTTCACACCTCCAGGGTGAATGGCAAGAGGTCAAAGCTATACTCTAAAACTTTAATTAAAATATGTTGTTTACTCAAATCTTTTTTGCTGTTTGTATAACGTGAACTATAGAGCATGTTGAATTTTAAATGCACACTATAGAAACCAGGAAATAGCCATAACAATAGCCTCAATGATGGCAAACAAAATCCTGACCCTAACCCTTACCCTGTTTTGAAACTTATTATGAGTGAAGAGGGCATATCAATGAAAAGGACTGAGCCTTATGTGCTGCTTCATTTATTTTTTTTACAAACTGAAGCCCTTGAAATTCACCAATGGCTTAGTGACAAGTATCTGTGTTTGAAGGTTAAACAAAATCCCATGAGAATTATGCTTCTGATATATTATAAAAAGCAAAAAAAGGTCTAAAGGTTGATGTACTTTGCAAACATGTAAAATTTAAATTTTACTGTAGAATTAAAAGAAAAAAGAATCCCATATAAGCAATATTTTTAAAATGTTGTCATCTGTCTTTGTCAGAGGGGTGTCTTTAATAAGCTCTAAATATCAGAACATCCCATTACCCATTATCTAAAACCTTATTAACAGCACTATTGTAGAAAAAGGACAATACCTGGCAGAGTGAATATTACATTTGAAAATTGAATATTTAAATGAATCCCTCACCTGTACAACCCCTCTTATCAGAATCATTGTTGGAAAAGACAATGCATTACATTAAAGTGAACATTTCATCTCCCTTCGGTAGAACAGTAACCATTCTTCCCCTGAGTTTGTCCATATCGTCCTTGACCTTGTTAAAAAAGAAAACTGCTGATAATGCCTCAATGTCAACAATACATGGCAAACAACAGACGAGTCAAACGTGCTAGTCTCATGACAAAGAAATGGCAAAATTGGACAAGCAAGGTTTGTACGAGAATTCACAATTTAATATTTGAATGAAGACCATGTCGAAGAAACCAATTACCTTTTTGTCAGTGGTGTGAAGAACATGAGTCAGTTTCTGTTGTAGACGCTGTATCTCTTTGTTGCCATTATGCAACTGGTCCTGGATCTGCTGTTTCTGTTGTCTTTCTGTACTCAGGCTGTTTCTGGTCTGATCCAGAGTTTCACTGATGTTCTGCAACATGCACTCACTCGTTTGTAACTGGAATTTGGACAGATATAGAAAGAAAGGAAGAGAAATGAGGAACAAGTAAGATGCGCCTGGGTGTTTATGGTTTGAACCTTTTCAAATGAGTGAGAGTGGGACTGTCAGGATGACAGCTAAAGAGGAGAGAAACACAAGGAAAAGATTGGAGTTCCAGCAAAAGAAGGAGATCAAAGTGCAATTTAGGGATGTTTGCCTCCGCTCTGTCTCCATAGCAGTGAAAGGGAACATCATAAAGGCTTTGTGCCAGGTTGCAGAACCCTACAGTTAATGCTTTGACTCAGAACCAATAAAACAGCCTGCCTACTCATCATACAGATGTAAGACTCTAACTTGAGAGTAGTGCTTTCTAAATCTTAAGGCAGGGCTCAAAAATAGATGTGATCCTGTCTTTATCTGCTCTAAATCAGACAAGGAAAAAAAGCATTTTTTTAAACTAGAGCATATAATATTCACCTTTTCACTTGTAGATGTTTGGACTAATGCACCAATTAATCTGCCAAGCTCATGGACAGATGAACAGAGACAAGTTAATTGCTGTTAAAACCTGCAACTATGCAAGGTGAGCCAACTTTCGCCTGAATACACTCCTACCATTTCAAAGAGATTGAGAATTTAAGTGATTGTTAGAAAACCCAGGGCATAAAGTCAACATATAAGTAGGTGTTTTAAATATTCTAAGAGTCAAACAACTAATAATCTATTATGCTGAACATACTTCATTAATTTGGCTGACAAGCACAAAGCAGATGAATGCCTTGATGTGGTTTGATCAAGGACACAGTAAATGGGTTAATTTAAGCCTAAAACCTTAAGCCTAAAACACAACCACTGCCTTACACCACTCCAAAATACCAAGAGGGGTGTGAGGAGGAGAAAAGAAAGGAGAGAGAGAGAGAGAGAGAGAGAGAGAGAGAGAGAGAGAGAGAGAGAGAGAGAGAGAGAAATACAGTTAGAAAGAGAGGCAGAGGAAGAGAGAGTACATTTTAAAGAAGAGAGAAAAAGGACAATGAGTGAAACCTAAAGGCCATTCCATTCATCATGTGTATGACTCTTTAATGTTCCCATTCATTACAACTGGTTCTCATTGGAGTGAAGGCGAGCCTGGACAAGAGAGATGAGAGAGAACCCGAAAGACGGGATAGAAAGGAAGAATAATGTTCAAAAGAAAAATCAGGACATTACACACATATATATATATATATATATATATATATATATATATATATATACACACACATATATATGTGTGTGTAAACAAAACTGTGTTAATTCCTCCTCCACTCCACTCCTCTCTCAGCTAAGTGGTGTTCATATGGACATGGTTTTTTTTATTGTACAATGAGCCAACCCTCTGCGGAGCTAAGATGGTGGCGATGAGTTATTAAATATAGAGAGAGGGTGAGAAAGGGAAGGCAAGGAAGGAGGAGATGGAGGATGGATCATTAACTAAGAAGGAATGCAAAAAGTGAGGATAATTCCCTGATGTACCTGAATGAATATGATAGAGAAGGTTGTCCAATTTTGTTCCTTATTTAACAAGAGCTTCCCTTGTGCACGTGTGTGTGTTACCTACTTTGCTCTGCAGTGAGGTCAGGGTCTCTTTGAGCTGTGTGTTGGCTTGGACCAGCTCTTGTGTGTGTTTCTCCTTTAGAGCCAAGGTTCTCTGCAGATTTTCCTGCAAACTCTGCAAACCCACCACATCCTGGTTCAGGTGCCTCACATAGTCATCTCTTTCCTGTATCTAAAACATACATCCACAACAGTTTGACTACATACACATACAGTACACATGGAAAAACTAAATATCACCACTTGTTTGTTCAGACTGATGAAATTAACTTCTTAATTTAGTGCAAAAATTTATTATCATTTTGGTATATTCACCAATTTACTTTGTTATAGTCAGGTACCACTCAGTTTCTTTGAGACATTTCAATTCAGAACATCCACACTCCACCAGCAAATAATTTTCTTTTAATGCATATTGTTTGGCAAACTTAAAGGTTCGCATCCAAGCAATGACATAATTAAAAAACTATTATTTGCAAAAGGTAAATCAAGAAATATATTATTTTTTTTAAAGAGACCAAGGGTGTGGTTGAACTCCACACCCTTGCCTTTTGGCTCAGTTCCTTCACCATGACAGACTGATGTAGAGCCTGCATTACTTCAGATGCCGCACCGATCCGCCTGTCAATCTCCCCCTCCATTATTCTCTCATTCGTGAACAAGACACCCGGATACTTGAACTCCTCTATTAGGGGCAGGATCTCACTCCCGACCCGGAGAGGCCACTCCACCTTTTTTCCGGCTTAGGACCATGGTCTCGGATTTGGGGGTGCTGATTCCCATCCCAGCCACTTCACACCTGTTGCGAACTGCTCCAGTGAGAGCTGAAGATCGCGGCCCGATGGAGCAAACAGGATCACATTATCTACAAAAAGCAGAGACCCAATCCTGAGTCCACCAAACTGGACCCCCTCAATGCCCTGGCTGAGTCTAGAAATCCTGTCCATGAAAGTTATAAACAGGACGTTCTCCAAGTAAACAAAGCACATTTAGACTGGTTGGGCGAACTCCCATGCACCCTCCAGGTCCCTGCTGAGAGTCTAGAGCTGGTCCACATTCCACGACCAGGACAGAAACCACACTACTCCTCCTGAATCTGAGATTCCACTATCCGTCGGACCCTCCTCTCCAGGACCCCCGAATAGACCTTACCCGGGAGGCTGAGAAATGCGATTCCCTTGTAGATGGAACACACCTACCAGTCCCCCTTCACTGGGCAGATCTCATCCACCCCCGGGGCCCTGCCACCAAGGAGTTTTTTAAAAACCTTGGCAAGTCCCCTGATTCTGTTTCCTCATAGGAAGGTGTGTTGGTGGGATTGACAGACTTTGGCCACCACCCAATTTGTTTGTCCATGTTATGGACCAAATGATAAGTCAATTAATCAGGAATAACAGGTTAATTGATGATGAAAAATAACCGGTAGCTGTGGCCCTATTCAGAACATGTGTCTTAACCATAGATATGAGCTCTGTGGCAGTCCTTTTATGCTTTTAAGGTATCTACAGCATGTCCACTGGATGGTAACAATTAAAAGCATGGGGGAAGGTTGCAGTATTGCAAAAACTAAATTAAAATTATTTTTGTACCCGGGATATTCTATATTAGTGTGACTACAGGGAAATTAAATAGACTTCACAAAACTGAGACAATAATGTGTGAATTTCAGTGCTTCAGCCAAATGGGTTGTAAAAGAAAAGTTCAGCATATTGAGCAAAAGTGAGCAAAAGTTCATATTCTTTATTTTCATCAGTAATTTTCTGTAGACAAATCTTTGAGAATATCTGTTAAAAATAAATAAATAAATAAACAAAAGAGAGAATTTTCTGCCACTTCTGAGCTCAAAAAAGTGTCAATAACTAAGCTTTTCTCCATATAATGTTTAGTTCTGACATTTATATTAGCTTCAGCTGTTGATGATTTAATAGTTAATACTGCAGTATTTGGTAACAAAGACTGCTATGGTTAAATACTGCACCATGACGTAAGTAACATGATCAGTTATGAGCAGCTCTATTATTAACTATACCACAGAGGGGTTTCCTCAAAAACATGTAATTTTTCCTCAAATTATTGTTAGTGATTTCTAAATCGAGTTCACTCATCAGTGCATTAACACTTCGATGGTCCCACCCACTGCAGGTCAGTCCTTCCTGCCGGGCAGCTAGTTAATGATCACAATGTCTGTGAAAATGTCTCCTACAGCTTAAAGTCCTTATGGCACTGACATTCAGGACTCCATAACATTGTTACATAATTGATACATCACAGTGATTTTATTTCTCATCTCCAAATCTGCCACCATCAGAGATGATTAAAAGTTCCCATGTGGTCTGTGTGAAGTCTTATTTCTCCAGTAGAGGAGTAGAGGACCTTAGCTGGAAGTCTAGAAGAAAGAATATCAGATTTGTGATTCTATTTTAAATGAGTGCTTAAGCCTTGGACTTTCATATTAGTAAAGCTCCTATTGAGAGAGAAACCTCAATCTGATCAAGTCTCATTACTTTAGCAATCATAGTTTCGCCCCTGGGGTCCTCCTGCTCACTGCCTCCTCCTTTTCCTCTTTACCACATATTTTCTCTTTTCTCCTCTCCTAACCATCATATGTATTTTTCCCCCACGAAAGCGGAGGAGAAGAGAAAGGGAGAGCAGCTTGCACAAATCCTTGATTGGCCAAAGTATATCCTCCATCTAGGATTATGAGTAGAAGTGGAACATTTGAGGACAAAGGAAGGAGGGGTGATGAGGGAAGGGAAGGGAGACTGAGTGTGAGATGTGAGTTGCAGAGTTATGGGCACACAGAGAGAGAGAGAGAGAGAGAGAGAGAGAGAGAGAGAGAGAGAGAGAGAGAGAGAGAGAGAGAGAGAGAGAGAGAGAGAGAGAGAGGGGATGGTTAATATAATTGAATTAAAAAGATGGAGCGGGGCCATTTCTTCGCAGGTGGGAGTGTGGAGTGAGAAAGAGCAGGCGAGATATTAACTTCTAATAAAAGAGAGATTAGAAAGTGGCTAGGAGGACGGCTGTGTCTTTACCTATGGGAGTGACAGCCCCCACATAACCTTTCACTGCAATATGCACACTGATATTGGCAACCATATTCTGAATGTGCTCCATATATACAAAAAAAAAAAAAATAACACACACAAACACCTATACATGCACCTGTGTCTCCGCAGGTTTACAGGCTCCAAAAGTTACACACTGTATAGATGCACACACATGCAGGAATGTGTGACATTTGAAGAGATGCACAAGTGCACAAACTCATGAAAAACAGTGTGACAGCAATACATTATCAGCTCTCATTCAATGATCCAACAGAAGGCAGACATCAGATAATGAAGACGCAGCTCTTTGGGAAGCTGCTGCTGTACAGACAATTAATTAACTAATTGGTCTAACGAGCTCGTTAATGCCACGCTTTTTGGCAGCCAGTCTGAATACATTAACAAGGCTAATTCAATTAAACAGGTGCAAATTTCACAGCTGCCTCTCTTATGAGTGCTATCGCACACACACACATACACACACAAATCCTACAGGTGTTGTGTACATGTTCGCTCCATTTGACTCTGATGTCTTTCTCAGGGAAACCTTGGCATTGGATCAAAAGAATAATGATATGCAGATCAAGTTGTGTGTACTTGAGTGTGTGATTGTGCATGTGTTTATAGTTAAATAGGCTGGGGTGCCTTGTGAGAAACAGTACAGCTCAATAAGCTCTAGCAGCATGGTAATTGAGCTAAAAAGCAGCTTGAAGTTAGGTCAGTAATGTTAGTCTAACATGCACAATTCAATTTTTTTTTTTTTGCTTTTCATTGTTGTATACCCATGTATTGGTGTTTTTGGAAATGAAATGCTTTAGATTGTGAAAAAGTATTTTGAATGAGTTACTGGTCCCAGTACCCTGAGGTCTACATTCACAAGCTTTCATTATTAGAGCAACAGAAATGTGGTGTTCTAAAAGCAGGATCCCCAAAACCTCTGTGTCTTTAAATCTTATTTAAACAACAGAGCATGTCAGTCACAGGTTTTAATCTCACCTCCTGTTTCATGCTATTAAGCTCTTTGGTTAGCTGGTTAACCCTTGCCTCCCTCTCATCCATTCTTCTCTCCAGTAAGGTGCTGAGCTCGCTCCTCAGTGACACCATTTTGGCCTCAGCCTGGAACAGTCAGCAGACCATATTCAATCATTCATCTTCATAAACTGTAATTAAAGCAGCAGCATTTTTAGACAGCTTCTCTCACCTACGGGTCATACTGTGTAAAGAATATAGAATCAGGTAGAATCAGTTATGAGCATTGTGGAACTATCCTCATAAAATGTCAAAACATCAGTCAAAAGGGAAAAATAAATTAAAACACATACAGTATATACATAATAACCACACATAAAAAAAGATAAAACAGATTATGACTGCCATAGATGCAAACATAATTTATGGTGCACAGTAATATAAAAACATAACACAGAGGGACTTTTGATGACACAGGACTTATTTGATGGTGCTTGCTATTCTGATGTGTTGTCCTGGTGTGAATGTGTCTTTCATGGGAGTATGCGTGTATGGTGATTCGGTAGGTTTGGTTTGTTATGGCAGCAGCTACAACACACCAGTCCCTCATAAGCAGACTAAAGTGCTGAGGTCGGCAGTTAGTTAAACTCCCATGGAGCTGATACCACTGATTAATTTCCTCCATCTTCATGGTCCCCATCCATTCGGACCGCCTCCTTTCCCTTCCCCCAGCCCATTCACCTTCTCCTGAATATTAAATCAGTGCCCTTTTTTAATTTCCAGACAACCACAGTTCATTTTTCTTCAAGTGTCATATAGGCATGACATGCTATAGCAGCCTATATGGTAGGGATGGTTGATGTGACTTATTGTTATTGTTATCATTTTTCCATTTACTGCCTATGTGTCCCACTGCACACTATGCATGACTAAGTCATTATCTGCATGTGCAGCAAACATCTAATAACACCAGTAATTTGAAGTGAAATTTCCTATCTGGACAATTAGATACACTCAAGCACCCAAAACATCTGCTTCACTATAGCATAAATATTGATAAACTATTCGGAGTATATGCAGTATGTTAAATTGTTGGTTAGGGAAAAATGGAATAGAGGTGATAATTTTGATTTTTTTACTAGACTAGATTTTTTAGAGACTTATATTTAGCTAATAGACACAAAAATCACAATACATCATAAACTGCCATTACTGAAAAATGTTATGGCTAGCCTACACAAATCTGTCCCTCAGACCATCTTAGTGCATCACTTTTTTCTTATACTGAAGATACACCTAAATACATAGCATAACTGGCATAGTTGTAATGTCATCCCTTTTAATTCACAGTCATGCCAATACATGAACATTACCGTGACTGTAAATTCCTGTGCTATTCACTTATTACCTGTTGGTCCTTGACGATTAATATCAATATCAGTATTGCAGTCAGTGCAGAATGCATGCTGAGTAACTCTGGATATGCAAAGGCAAGGACATCTCCCTTTAGGAAGTCTTTCAGCTGAAGTTGCTGTGAAATGCTCATCATTTCAAGTACATTTCAGCTTTAATTAGTATTATGGATACAAGACAATGTAATTTAATTTGTTGAAAAGATAGGCTTGGCAAAAAAAAGAATGCTAGCTTCAGACAGATTAAAATTATTTACTATCAGTATTATAAACAGTATTAGGGTTTGATTTGAGTGTCAGTTGCAATTTATTGTTCTACAGCAACAGATCAAATTTTAACAAATTTGTACCAAAATGTGTCACAGGCTAAGCAACACAAAATCAAAGCTAGCTATCTGTACATTAAAAAGAGAGTTGAAGCAGCGGTTTAATGGTAACTCAACTTTCTTTTCTTTGTAACTAAAGGGTTTTTGCATTGTTCATAAAGCAACTCAGGTACTGTAAGTCCATGCTTCATCAGGCAGCTGTTTTTAAAGTTAAGACTGATTATTGTAATTAGCATTGATGTACGCACACATGTGGACACAAACACACACCATAGGCGACCTCGCTCAATGTCCCAGCTGCAAATGAAATCTCATTCTCTCTCTAACAATCTGAGAGGCCCACTATGTAATCTCTCTGCCTCCTGCCCCTTCATCTTAGTCTTCACTAAATCACACCCTGTCTTTGTTCCATCAGTCTGCACACCTGTATAATATATTTATGAAAAACACAAGCAGAGAAGAGACAATCTCTCTCACTCACATACACAAGCACACACGCACACAAACGGCCCATGTGCACTAATTTGTGATTATGTCAGTGTGATCAAATATTCTTTTGTACCTACATTTACATCCAGGTTAACACTTTGATGTTCCATAACTTTGCTCTAACCCGTCTGTGCATGTGACATCAGCTGCTCTAGGTTTTAGCCCTGCCCACCCCCTTTTGCATTGTTGTGTCTTCCTATCATCATATTACTCCACATGACCTGCTTACATATAGCCTGGAACCTCGCCCAAGAAACGGGAAGTGGGAAGTGATTTGGAAAAATGAGAGCAATAAAAAAAAAGTACAGGGATGAATGGAGAAATGTGATATAAGGTAATATGCTAACCCAATCAGCAGGCTGCTGTTTGCCGACAGTATAATCAACATATCGGCCTAATGTCATTACTGCTATATGAGAAATAATATTGCGTGAAATGATATTGCGCAGTCCGTGCATGCCTGTGCAGTGCACACATGAGCGGGCTCACATGTCTAAATGTATGTATTCCCTAACACGTCACTGCCACAGTAGAGCTGCACACACAAGGTAGCATGAAGATACAAAACTATGCACAGATGCAGAAAAAAATACCTTTCCCCCCATGTGTGACATTTTTATTTCCTTATTATGTAAAGAAAGAGTGGATAAAAATGTTTGATAAGACTTTGGTGGTCGAGGACATTTAATTGATTGATTGATTGATTGAATGATTAAAAATTGATGTTGATTTGCCAAAGAAAGGTTCACTGACAATTTATTTGTTTTAAAATAAGAAGTGAAATCAGATTTACTTCAATGGGTTTATGGGCAACGGTTTATTGGTATCATTATTTAAAATACAATATTTTTCACTTGTCCATGTGCATACACACATAACGCATATTCACACACAAACACACAAAAGGCCCAGTGAATGTGACACAAGAGGATATTAGTTAGTGTGTGGCTTCCATATCCTGAATGCATGAGGCCACTGATGGCCCTTTGTTGATGGACAATGGCGTGAAGCCATCACTCACGTTATGGAGCTTTAATTGGAGACAGCATAAAACGATAAACCAAGAAACATGCATGGCTGAACAGCCCAATGTAAACCATTAATCATGGCACAGGAAAAGACAAGCGGCCGCCACACTCACACACACACACACACACACTTAAGTAGGAAAGCAGAAGCAGAAGCACACATATGCTGCCCTTGCACCACACACATTGCATTTGTGTGCATATTTGCACGGATGCGTGCATGTATGTGTACGCACACGAGCACACACAAAAAGAAAGACAGACAGAGAGAGAGAGAAAAATGGCGGAGCCAAGCGTCCCAGTCACATATTCTCATGATAGATGACCCATTTAACTTTGATTTCTGAGAGGAATGAGCTCGCCAGTAATACAGGGTTACCACACACACACATATGTACAATGGGCTACTTACATGAAGTCATGGTCTACATTCAGTTAATATGTAAATAACAGCTTGCATTATTTTGTAGACGTGTGTGTTCTCTCTCTCTCTCTCTCTCTCTCTCTCTCTCTCACACACACACACACTTTAACAAACAGGTGCATATACAGACACACACAGATATGCACATGGGGCCACTTATTTGCATGAGAAGGATTTTAATGTGAGGATGATTTGTGATACAAGCAATCAGAAGTAAAGTACTACATCAGTAGCTGCATCACACCCATCTCCACTGACCATAAATACAAATCCATGGAGATACGCATACACCTGCTTGTAAAGTCTAGGCAATCCAACAGAGTGAAGAATAAATCAGTCACAAAAAATATGGCATTAATAATACAAATGCATACACATTTCCTCACACACCCTGAAAGAAAAAAGTAAAAAAATAAAAAAAGCAAACAAAGAAAAAAACTTTACAGACATATTATACTGCATAACATTAAAAAGGTTGGAGTTGGAAAATGTACCACAGTGCTCATTTGACTGCTTGATTGACTTATAGTGCTTTTAAAACATGTGTGAAGGATGGGAGGAAAAAAAGTCTGCAAAGGACAGACAGAAAGACATATAGTCTTAAAAAAAAGCAGATATCCCAAGAAAGTTACAGAACCAAGCAAGAAGAGAAAATTGTTTATTTGAAAAAAAAAATTGGGGTAGAGAAGCGGTGGCTCTGAATTTCTTTAAATGAAAATGAGTTCACACATTGAAATGGAAGATGAGAGGTGGCTACTGCTCTGATGACAGCGATAAGGTTATTCTTACAAAGAGAAGCAGCATGGCTTGTCTGTGTCCAGAGATGTCTTTCTTTCTCGCTGAAACTTGTTTCACACATGCATGAGACTCATACATGTGCTCGTGTGTTTTTCCACACAAATTTGTTTACATTGTTGTTCTATAATCCTATAATTTTTTTGACAGACTGAAAAACTCAAGTTGCAGGACAATACTGTTAAAGTTGGGAATTTTGCCAGTCTGATGGCACATCTTGACAATGACAAATTAAGTGTGCTTGTACAAGAGGCAGCTACAGTATGACTTCATGCACCTTATTCTTTGTATTGTGAATAGAGAAATCCTGCACTTTTAACTTTTCACCAACATCTTGTTTACTTGTTAGACAGAAATCATGATGTATCGCAATATAATTGTCTTGCAATATATCGATTATCTCAGAATTGTTGAATCGTGATATTATCGGTATCGTGAGCCATGTATCATGTACTGTATCCTATCGTGAGGTACCCTGTGATTCCCACCCCTATGCTTTAGTAAGTGATTAACTTTTATAAACTTATAATACTGCAATCTAGTCCTTTGTCTATTTGGTCATTGATTGTAAATTTTAACACCCCACAAGCAACTGCATCTCATCACTGCGACTCTCCAGTGACATATGAAACCGTGTTGATATTTAGACAGATGGATGGTGTATTAGAAGGACAAAAAAAAACCTTTCAAATTCACACAAACATACACAGGCAAACGTTCCATGCAGCAACTGCAGCCCCTCAGCGCTCCTCTGTCCTCACATGCTTGGCTTCCTCATCTAATTGCTGCCATTCATCAGTGTGTGTGTGTCTGTGTGTGTCTGTGTTTGTGTGCATGTGTCTGTTTGCCCAGCGAGCACTACTTTGTGTTTTTGTGCTTCTTACGTGACTGTGTCACTGTGCATTTACAAACAACTGTAGTGAAAAGGGAGAAGGTAACAAATAATCAGACAGACAGGTAAGAATGGGAAGAGTATGAAACAGAAGGACAAAGACGCAGAGACACACACACACACACCTATCACAGTGCCATAGGGCATACTAAACCTGTCAGCATTTATACCTGCTGGCTTGTACTCTGCTTGCCATGTGGAATTAGTCTCACATAATATGCCAGCATCTTTATTGAAAACAACAAACACCTACTTATATGACATGACTGTTATATTGTCAATCACAATAATCAGAATCTATGAATGTGTTATGCTGTCTGAAGTGTTTTAGCCTTTAAACATGATTGAATACACAAAAAAATCAGGTACAGCAATATATCAACTATGTGTCCAAGTAAAAAAACAACAAAAAGAAACAGCTCTTGGGCTCCTAATTACTGCTACAGAGGCTTTTGTTTCATTGTGTGAAGCTAATCAAAACTCTGAGCTCATAACACAAGTTAATTGCAACTTGACTTATATCTAATATTGATGTTTTCACATGTAAACAAATGCGAGTGATTGCACTCTTCTGAGCTCTCGTGAAAATGCGACTGTGGTGATGAGTACAGCCCTTTCTGTATGTTCTGCCTGACTGGTGTGTGTCTGCAAAATTACATTTATATGACGGTGCGTCTGTGTGTGTGTGTGTTTAATAACACCATCCACATTATTGCAATTTTTTTCACTCATGTGTGCTTTATGTGTGTGTGTACAACATGATAATTTGTCAGTTTATGTTGTGTGGGGGCTAAACAGATAGGCAATCCATGGCTCAATCCTTCATCCTGCTCTGATTATAAATCAGCTGGAGCTCTCACAAGCAATCAGCAAGAGCAATCTGCAGCCGCCACAGACACCCTATCAATCAGAAGGGACCATCACACTGTCACACACAAACGCACATAATCTTAAGGAACACACTCTCACATATTTGCATGGTCCTGCATCCACACCTGCACACACAGAGGCAAGTATGCTGCAAATTTAATTCTGTATCTCCACCCTGCAGCCCCTTCTTCCTCCTTTTGGAACTTCTTCCTCTTATCTCTTTTTTTTTTTTTGTCTTGCTGAAACGGGAACACAGAGTCGCAACAGCGGTTTCATCCAGCTTGCTGCCTGCCGGCCACGGAACAGTGCAGAGCGAGACACATCACTCCTAATTACAGTCTGATATTAATAACAGAGAAAAATATTAATCTTGGAGGTAAACACTAAGCCGCTTAAAGGAAAATTGCAAATAAATCAGATTATCTTATAGGAATATCCTCTGAATGGGCCGAGGGGGTAATGAGAAACCTGGGTCCAACCCTCACTCCCCTCCCTCCCCTTCCCTTTTTTCTCTTGCTCTCTGTCATTTCCGACTTCCCGTTCTCCTGCAGGATTGAAAAACGTGCGACTATGTGCATGTGTCAGGGTGTGTTGTGTGTTTGTGATCACATCTGTGTATTTATAAAACTGCAGTGACCCCCCACCACCATTTCACCCCCACTAGCATTACCTCCCTCTTTTCTCTCTCTCTCTCTTTGCTGCTGTGTTCATTTTTCACCTGCAATTTTATTTTTTCATCAGGCGGGGGGGGGGGCTGCTGCCGAGCAGATTCAATTAGGTTCTGTGATTGGGCCCCTGGCATTCACCGGGGTCATGGAAAGGTTAAAGAATTCAGTGGCACAAACATGATTATGGCTCTGTAGCATTTGATCAGAAGTAATGTTTGTCACAGCAAAGTAGAGCCCCCATGTTTCTTATGCTAGGACCACCAGTTTGGCCCGAGTGTGACGTGAGGTGTTCCACATGTTGGTTTAGTTGATTTTTCCATTGAATGTCAATTACATGCTGAAGAGGCTGGATATACAGGGCATGGAAAGATACACAGAGATACGCACAGGTGCATGTGTGTGTACAGGTGAGGCATCCTGTTATACCAATGAGCATGAAAACCCACAAATATATATGCCGAGAAACATTAATTCTCTCTCTCTCTCTCTTATACACACACACACACACACACAATCACACATTCAGAGAGTAGCAGAGTAATAAAGCTCACCCTTGCAGTGAAATTAAAGCTAGTCAATGACACTGGGTGCTGAGCACACACTAAATCATTTTTATACCCAGATGAAGCAGCCGACATAATACCAGCTCTGCACATGTATCCAATATCACCTGGAGACTACGTGAAAGAAAGAAAAAATACAGCTAATCAAATATCATATTGGATATGTCAGATGCGTGTCAGAACAACAGATTAATACTAAATATAGAAAATATGGTACAATAAGAGTATGAGAATTTTTTTATATTCAAAATGACCAGGCAGAGAGCACATTATGAGATATTGGATTGATAAACCGGCCGGGATGCTGTTGCTCTGTGAGCGTAATAGAACAATAACGTTGCTCCTGGGTTAGCAAAGATTGCATTATGATTTTAATGTGTTTTACAGGCACAAGCCCTTCACTGAAAGGAAATTATGTCAATAAATAAGCAGCCTCACATTCTAAAACAAAGAGAATCACTGTCAATAGAAAGAAACGTGCTGATATAGAAAGGTGTTCGGTTACTATCAAATATCTTACACAGCAAGGCATGTATGCACACACATGCAGAAAAAAACATTTTGAGTTAAACAAGCAGGTGCCTGGCTTCCTCTCTGGCTACGTTATTATTTGTGAAGAAAATTAAATTGCTCCATTTAAGTGTTTTTTACAGCATAAATGCTGCTATTTTAAATGCAATACAAACATTTAAAATACAACTTGTTTAACACTTTAAGCATATGGCATGTGAAATCTTTGTTGGTTAATATCTCAGACCTGCACTACACCTAGGTCACATTTACTCATATTCCTGAATGTTTGTGCACATATGTTTCTTTCCACTCTCACCTGCCTCCACCTCTTCAGTAGATTCATTTTGACAGTGCATGTCAGTCATCTCATTTTGGGAGTGCCTGTCAGTCATCTCCTTCCCTCACATCACCAGAACCCACTGCCATCAGCGAGCTTTTCCATCTGCCACTATCTGCCACTTCAGGTGTGGAACACCAGCCAGACACGACCAGTCAGTAGAGCTGTTCACTACTCCAGTGCCTGGCTGTGACCTAATTGCTGGTGCAACACTCAAATAGGTCCTACACTTCCCAATTCTTGCGGACCCCAACCCCCCCCCCCACCTAGCAATCCCCATTCTATACTCAAGATGGGTATTTACATGCCCCACACCGCAGCGAGCAAACAAGCTCATTTAAAAGTTCATATGCTAATGTGTGACATTTAATCCAAACTTTACACGGGGAAAAGGACACGCAACAATAGATTTTGATTCCTTTCTTGTCCATGAATCTCATCATTCCTTGCCTTCCATATTTATGAGTTGAAAAGGCGGGACACCTTGGAGGGGTGTGATGGGAAGGGACGGGGAGTTTACTGTTTGAAATTTGGGCTGATATTTGCAGTCTTTGTGGATATTCACAAATTGTAGGTTGTTCTTCTTATTGGAAGTCATATAACAGAAATCCACTTAATAGTTGGCCTTCTTTACACAGATGTGGTAGTCTGTGACTATTACATTATCACTTTGCTATCTATAGTACTCTAACTGACTGCAGCCTTCTCGGTTTTAACTGGCGACTGTTGGTTACCACAGCTAGGTTGTCTGCAGTATCAGCTATAGCTAATTAATGGAGTTAATACCATGAGTTGGCCAAACCACAAAGTGAAACCCTTGGCAGTAGTCTGGTAAATGTGTTCTGAAAGGAAGAGCCTGTATACATGGCCAAAGACAATTTCCTCGAGATACACAACTCAGTATCGTTTGATTTTTCAGAGTGGAAAGAATGGAAAGTGGAAAAACCAAAAAGTCAGCCAAGGGGGTTGCGGTTGGGCAGGGTATGAGCTCTGCGTGTGTGTGTGTAGACTATTAAACACACTCTGTCACATTCATTGCTTATAGTATTTTTATAATTTGCCCATGCATTTGCATTATTTTATTATTTATCATGAATACACTTTTTTTTTTTTTTTTTTTGATGTTTTTCTATTCCTCAAGGAGAAACCTTTCTTCTTTTATGCCATCTTTAACTACAGAGATGCAAAATAAAGCAATAGTAACGATAAAAATACAAATAACGGCTGTTACACTAAATGTAGATGCTGGTGAAT
Organism: Brachirus orientalis; assembly: GCA_016785285.1. NCBI lineage: Eukaryota > Metazoa > Chordata > Actinopteri > Pleuronectiformes > Soleidae > Brachirus > Brachirus orientalis. The sequence goes on along the minus strand of JAFBJR010000258.1, from coordinate 1,918,465 downwards.
TACATTTATCTTCTATTATTCAATCTACTCAATCAAATAAGTTTTTCCAATTGCCATAGATACAGTTTCACATAAATATGGAGCTGGAAAGGAGTTAAGGAAACACCATCTCACCAGTTTGCAAATGGGGAAACACCAAAGGTAGAATAATAGATGGATAGATTATAACTAATCTTATAATCTTACACAATTACAATGTATAAGCTGAGTTAAGAAGGACCATTAAGATGCAATTATAAAAATACAAGTAAATTAAAAGTGAATGCAAAATAAGTGAAAGAAACTGCATTAAAAATTATATAAAAGACCCAAGAGTAAAATATAAATAGGAATTACATTAAAAGCCAACCTAATAAGGTAGGTCTTGAGTCTGCTTTAAACACTCATTTCTGCCCTCAGGTCTTTGGGAAGGCTGTTCCACAGATGGTGGCCTTGTTAATAATTGATACTTAATTTGATATATAACTAGACTGACACATTGTAGGCACTTGAAGTTTCATAAAAAATACGTTCTAAATAAGTGTAGAGCAAGACAAAATTGTGGTTAATGAAAAGCAATAGGTTAAATCGGTAGAATTATTATTATAATTATTATTTTTTTGCCATTGCTTAGAAAGAAGAGAGAATTTCTCGACCTGACTTGAAATATGATGTGTTCTTATTTGGTTCTTGTTCCACCCCTTCAGAAAATTTCATTGACTTGGATCAATAGTTTGGAACATTCCTGCTGACAGAGAAACAGGTAAACAAATTGCAATGAAAATATTAACTCTTTGGCAGAGGTGAAAATTGAAGACTGCACAAGTGAATTTTTTGTCAAGAAAAAAGGTTTGTAATTGACAGGTTCTCAAACTCTCTCCCCCTCTCTCACATGCACCCACACAGATCGACCAGGACAGGCCAGGGATGAGCAGACCCCATCTGATCTGTGGCCCGTTCATTCATTAAACCCATGCTCTCCCATATTGATTTCAGCTTAAGTAATGAGAAAGCTTATCCAAAAATCTTTAGCATTTGGGCTCCAACTTAAGAGAATCAATGGGGCCATTTCCCATTTTGAACAGCAAATATGCAGGGGTTTTATGTACAGTGAACGGGACAAATCCCAATGCTGATAAATCAATAGGCCTTTTTGTCGATGGACAGGCATGCCTGCACACACATGCATGCATACATGGACACACATGGCTGATAAATGGTATTTTTGAGGCAATTAAAGTGAGCTGTAAACATATGAAGGCCAATCAATTGGTCAGTGAAGTCTATTATCAAGCCTTTAACACTGATTTAGAAGGGGTTTAAGGGGCCTGGAAGTGTGGTACAGTCACTTATGCAGATCAGCAATGACCTGAACAGATCAGTGCTGCCCTGTGCTAAGCTGTTCACACAAAGGAGTATACATTATTGCCATTACTATGCCTGAAAAGTGAGGCAAGAGGGGACAGATGAGGAACTATTGGTTAGATCAGTAATTGTTGGCACTGCTAGGTGAAATAAGAGCAGTTCCTCTAAGGGAAATTAGTTTTTTATGTTATGTATAAAAGTTCTATTTTTTTAAGCAAGCTTGATAGAAAAAAAAACTTAAGGCAGAAATGTTCATTTTCTGTTTATGAAATCATTAAAAAAATTGCACCAATATTAACTCACACTTAGCCAAAGGCAATGTTAAATAATTACATTTAGGTGAAATAGAGCCAGTGGGTGAGGGGAAACTGGACATTTCTCTTTTAGCAACTGCAGACAAGCTCATTAAGGTGAAAAGAAAATACATCAGTGCTGGCCATTCTTCAGGATCCTCCCAACCACCAACCACTTACAAGGTGTATTCCAAAGGTGTATTAGCAAAGCTAACCCACAGACATTTCCCTGAGGAAATTGGGCATTAATATTCAGTTGTTCCAGTATCTGTTGGCTATGGAAAGCCTGACTGCTTTGGTACTCAATGCCCCAGTCCCCCTCTTCACCACATGTCAGCTATGAGCTCAGATCATAGTAAAGTACAGTGATATAAAGCCTGAACAAAACCCTTCTTAGGCCTGGTTCACAGTGGATGCACTACGTGTGCATCACAGCTATGTTATCATCTCTGCGCCCATGTTATCAAATGAGAAGTTGGGAGGCCTGGTTCACACTGGGTGCATCACATGTACATTGCAACTGTGCTGTGACACACATGACTCATCCAGTGTGAACCAGGCTTTGGTGTGTTACTTTTTTCTCTCAGTTTTCTTTCATGGTGACTTGTGCAATGTTCCCTGTTCTCTAATCGCACAGTTTCAGTCCAGTTGATCTGGTGCTTGTGCATGTGTGCTGCTGAGGCATGACATTTCAATTGTGCATCCAATCAAATTGGCAGAGAGGCAGTTAGGATGGCTGGGAAATGATGAGGGGTGTGGGGGTGTTCTGAGGGTTGGCAACTAACCGTTACCATGGTGAACACTTCTGTCAAAACCAGCAAGGTCACAAAACTGACCTACAGTGTTATGGGACTTCTGAATAGCATACTGTATATAGACATGTTTCTCTCTTTCTCTCTTTCTTTCTTTCTTTCTTTCATATTTAACATGTGTAACATATTTAACTGTGGTGTTGCTGAAACCATTATGTAGGTTCATGCTGGCAATGAGTCACAACATGGCCTGTTTTCAGTCATTATATTTCAGTTTGCTAACACACAGCCATTGTGTAAGTGTGGGGTTAGGGGAGATGGTATGATAAAATATTGAGGGCGACCAAGGCAGCTGCAGATGCTAGCTGTCATGTGTGAGCGAATGCATGTTATGACAAGCATGTTTAAACATTCATGTGGGGAGGAGAGTTTAGGAGGGCTTTTCATTAACACCAATATGTCTTCGTCTCCCTGGTGCAGACACTGCTGGTGGAAGCATGACAACAACATGGAGGAGAGGAATTAATATCTCGAGAGGGAACTGTGACAGATACACACAGAGAGAGAAGTAGAAACGCTCAGTCCTTTGCATGAGCGCACACAAATGCACACATTTTTACTTATACTAAGTACTCTTCAGTACCTTACGTCTAACATGAAGAGTGATAATTGAAATTGATACTATACGTTTAAACTCTAACAGACAGCAAAACAACTTTCTCATATTTACCAGGAAAGCATAACATTACAATCTGAGCTGATCAAATAGCTCACAACAGAAAAGAGACACGTATTTAAATCAGAAAAAGCAGGTACACTATAGGTTCTGACATCAACCCTAACGACATAATAGAAATTATTTTTCAAAAAGGAAGAAGAAGAAAGTGGGTGGTTGCTAGGCCAAACATATATCAACCAGTATGCTGGTAGGTTATTGAGAGATTTGACCTGGTAGCAACAGTGCAATCTCTTGACAGTTTGTGGAGACTTGAGAGTTGAAGAGCTATGACCAATCTGTTTATATAACCTTGAAAAAGACAGAGAGACACCTACTGGAATAACAGTATTGTGGTTAAAGGCCAAACACTATGTTCTTGGAGTGAATCCCCTTTTAATGTCCTTTTTATTTATTTTATTTTATTTGTTACATTTATATCTACATTTTCATATTCTAGCTTTTGCACTGACTAGGACAGCTAGCCAATTTCACTGCACAATGACAACAAAGGTCTATCCATCTGTATTACCCTCATACAGCCGCCTGTAACTTCAATGTATGACATATCTCTTACAGTAGTAGTACTAACAAACTACCATTTATTGTGTTATTATTGTGGCATGTTGTTATAAAAGGGGTATACACATTTTATCTCACTAAAACTCAAATGGAGTGCAAAATCAATATGTATGCTGATTATGTTATGAAGTCAACAAGGCAAAGAGAAAGGAGGGGGATCCAAAAAATGTGTTTAAATAACATGAGCGTCAGTTAATGTCATAAATGGCTTTAAGGTGCATTAAAAAGATGCCCTGTCAACTGTTTACCCACACCTTGATGCGAACATTTTTGAATTAATCAAGCTTTCACTGGTCAAGCAATTCAATTTTGATATTCAAATACAGTGTGCATGTTTGCGTATGTGCATGTCAGCGTGTGCTCGTGTGGGACAGATCTAATAAGTCTTAAATCAGTTAATAAGCCAAGGACACAGAGGAGATGACTCAGCTGATGTGAGCATGAACTAATATTAGCATCTCATCACTAGAGACCTGTACTACACAAAGTTGCAATACAGTCTTCCCATTACTAAAGTGCCGGGTTTGGACGTTAAGCCCCACAGATTAGCTCATCACACAGAATTCCATTAGCACATTAGAAACAGTGTCATGACCTACTGTAAATGCTGAAAGCATGAATTTGTAGCAATTATTTTTAACACCTTAAGTAATTTGACTTTTTGATTATTTATTTTGTTTGTTTAAAAAAAAAAGAAAAATAATATCAAAATCATTGTCTACAGTAGATGGATTTTAATTGAAAGACACTCAGCCATACAACAAATAACAGAAAAGCAGACAAGTACTATTACTGCCAAGTAATTCTCAATGACAAACTCCATATGATTAACAGGATGTCTAAATTTTCTGCAGACACAGGCACACAGGAACATACCCACAGAGGCAATCAGATACATGATAATGAATACTCAATACATACAAACATATGGAAAGAAATGTAAACCGACTATTTTAATTAAAAGCCAGAGCATGCAGTTGACTCTGGTTGGGTGGCTGGAAACACCACAACTCTGGATAACTTCCTGTAAGACATAAATCTGTTGTGTTCTCGCTCACTCACTCAACAAAGACAGTCTTGTCTGGATGCCTCCATGCCCCCCCCCTCGTTTCCTCACCCTTCATTAGAAGCACAAGCAGCTGTGGTCAGGTTCAAAGACAGACAACATTCTCTCTCTCTCTTTCACTCACTTCTTTATTCATTTCTACTGTCTTTTACTTTTCTTATTCACTCTCACTTTTAATAAACCCACCCACCCCCCATCTTCCTCTCGCCTGCCTCTCCAAGTCTCTCTCTCTCTCTCTCTCTCTCTCTCTCTCTCTGTCTCTCCTCTAAACACTGTGTCTTCCACATGGCCCGGATAATGAGTGGTGAAGCTAAACGAGAGGAAACGCGGCTCACTATTAGGAGGGGAATGCTGACTGAAGGCTTTAAATAAACGAAGACAACTTGAGGCCAAATTGTATTTCCAAGGACATAAACTAATGGAACAGGCAGACATTCTCTGAACAAATACACACTCTGTTTAAACTCCTGTAATAGTTGTGAAAATATACATGTCCATGTGGATGTAGCTGAGAGACAGACCAAAAGAAAGCAGACAGAAAAAGATGTAAATGCATATGTCCTCATACAAACGTGCTTTGAATAAAAATCCTGTTTACATGAATTCAATGCCTCTTCTTTCCTTTGCTGTGAAAATCCTATTACTTTGCATTCAAAAGCAGAACAATAAGGACATGTAAAAAACATAAATACTTGTCTGTGTCACTGGAAACTAATTAGGAAAATGTGTTTTCTTAAGTGCCTCTGATATGCTCTCAGGCATAAAAATCCACACCCACACAGACGAGCCACCCCACCTCACTCTATGAGGTTAATTGGCTTATCTAGGCTGATTAACATAACTAATTAGGATGCTTGTTAACAGATAAGTATTATTTATGCAATTAGCACTCTGCACATCTCTGCATGAAGCTGTGCATGTGTGCAGATCCCCTTCATCATTGGCACAAGTTCAAATGAAAATGTTGCAAAGCTAAGTAGGCATGAAGTGAGACCTGTGGGTGTCAGCAAGAGTGTGTATTCACTTCATCATTTATCTAAGCTACACACGCAGATGCTCACCATCAAGTGCCAGACAGCCCTCCCTCCAAGCCCTCATCAACACACACACACACACACACACACACACACACTATGCTGATCCTCTTAAATCCCTCGCCATCATCATTAGGTTTCTGATTAGTATAATTAGCATTGTTAACCAGATGAGCTAAGTTGATTCAGACTGTGCGAGTCAAAACAGCTGACACCCTCATGCCACCTCCTCAGGCTGTTGAAGAGTATACTAGTTGTGGCACATTTGCATGTTTTCAGTGATTGCTGACTGTTAACATATTATTTGATGTGTATTCTGATGCAAGATGTGCAAAAATGTCAAAAGGTTTTTTCTGAAGCAAACAGCTCATAAAGTGTCACAGCTCTCGCAGCTACGACAGCTAATAAAACAATGCATTTCACAAATTTATTCATACGTGTTTGCAAATGCAGATTGCGCCGCTGTTTGTTTGGGATGCTTAGCGTGCGCTTGGAGCCTACAGTAAACACGAAACCGTTCAACGGTAGTCCTCTGGTCTTCAGCTCACAAGTGAAAACTCACTACAAACACACTTCAGCAGTCACAAATAACCAGAGAGGGGAAACGAGAGAGAGAGAGAGAGAGAGAGAGAGAGAGAGAGAGAGAGAGAGAGAGAGAGAGAGAGAGCTACATTTACTGAAATTAAACATTTTCTCATCAGCCTGAGGGTGCAGCAGGCCCACTAATGTATTATTCATCCCCACTTCACAAAGGAACATTAATCAATTATGAAGATATGAGGATCTTAAAGTATAGAGGAGAGACGAAGAGTGGCCCGTTCGTATTAATATGCGGCCGCAATCGTGCATCCCCCAACCAACCCCTCACCCCCACCCCCTTGCTTCTCAAATCAATATTTTGCAGATTAATTTGGAGCAGTTGTGGCGAGATGGCAGGATGGAAGGAAGGAGGGTGGGGGTGGAGGGGAGAGTGTCTGAGGTCTGAATTAAGGTGAAGTGTTTTGTTATTTTTTTTTTCTGTGTAAGTGCAAATACATGCATTCATGTACAGTAAATAATAATAATATCAGAGATGCAAACTTCCTTAATTGCATAAATGATGAAACATGTACAATTTATAAATAATGCACTGATACTGGTAATTGTCTGATTGTGGATGTCAGAGATATTTTGACCTGACATTTGAGTTCAGATTTTATTTGTTATTTTAAACAATATGACTGAAATTCAGGAATACAATGACAATCCATTTTCAGCCTTACTTCCAATTTATTAAGTAGAGTGGTTAGAAATAATAGATCCACTTAGTGCACTAATATACTGTATATACTGTACTTAATTCAGAAGTTAAATATTTCCCTTCTCTGCTTACCCAGCACAAGCTTGGGCCTTTCTCTCCTCAGCCCCCTTCTTCAACTACTCCCCACCTCCTCTCTCCTCTTTTGCTCCAGCATTCTCTTGTGCTCTTGCCTTACTATGGCTCCCTTTCACTGGTCACTTCCTTCTCTTGGAGAGCTCGAGTCAGACGGAAGAAAGGAGACATGTGAAAGCGGTCGCATCTCTGCACACTGAGAATCAAACCTAAAAGGTAATGTGGAACACCAAGAGGCCCAATGCAAGCCAGTGTGTTGTAAGACAGTGATAGAGAAAAGAGGAGTAGAGGTTTAAAGTGATTGACTTGAAGCAAGTGAGCATGTTCATGTCTGAATTATCAGTGCAGGAAATAACACACATACTGTATGTGCAAACAGGAATATGAATTCATGCAGGTCTTCCTTATGTCTTTCTTATTAATATCATGTTTTATATCGTATCACAGGTTGTCTGTGTGGCCACTCTGCAGGGGCACCGGCCTCTAACCAGACTTCATATGTGAACGATTCTATTGTTTCAAAAATGCTGTTGATTGCTCTACAAATTCTTTCAGATGATAGCCAAGGTATCTAAGGGCACAAATAAGATATCATATACATTTTTACATTCATTATTAATACCTAATTTAAAATAAATTATTTTTGCAATTAACAAAGACTGATGGCTAATGTATCTAAATCATTTCTTATATTATTTTAAGTTATTAGTGGGAATAAGAAGGTTCCAGCAAATGAATGCAAAGCATAAAAGACTCTCATTGATACTGGCGTAAGTTATGTAAAGGAAAAAACACTACAGCCATGCTGGTAATATACACTTCAGGTCAACTGGTGTGATGAAAACAAAGATGAAATTTCACAGCAGTGAATTGAGGAGTGAGGACATTTAGGTTAAGTGGGGACATTTTGGCTAAGTGAGGACACTCTGGCTGGTCCTAATGTTCTGTCACCCCTTAAAAGGGGTTGAGACTTGGTTTAAGGGTAAGGGAAAGGTATATATTTGAAATGGTTAGGGTAAGGGGCTAAAGAATGCCTTATGTCTATGAGTGTTTGGGCCAGACAGGCTATGCATTGCAGACATAGGCTTAAACAAAAACACAAGCAGGGTGAAAATATATATCAACATTTGTTGAAAGTATGATTAACAGAACAAGCTTTAGTAACCCTCCTTGTTCCTCTGAGGCTCTGTAATCACACTAACCACTAATTAGCAGCAGTGCAAATGAGTCGGCTCACAAGGAACATAAATAAACAGCAACCAAACAACTCACACATAAACAAGCAACAAAGCCGGGTTCACCACAAGCACAAATGTAGAATGTGCTGGTGTGTATGTGTGAGCATTTTTGCTTGCCCGTGTGTCTTAACCATAAGCCACAGAAGACAGTAAAACAGCAGTGGGTATAATTTAGTGACACCCTGTAAGGAGGTGTGGGAAGGCCATAAAAAACTCTCCCTTTTAATCCCGGACGGCAATGCCATGTTTGTTACCCAGGGCGCAGAGATATGCTGGTAATTCATCACACACGCCTCAGCTTCCTGTTAAACCTGGCTGCACATGGAAAGCTGCTAACACAGCTGCCAAAGCAATATCGTAAAAAAAGGAGAAAACAAAAAGGATTTCTCCACTGTCTCACCGACAGGGTTCTAAACAATAACAAGCACATGGCAAAAAACTCACCTTAACAAGTCATTAAATTATAGAGCTGGTCTTTTGGTGCTAAAATGATAAAATTTGCAAATTTAATCAGAAGCAATGTGTTCACAAACATCATAACTGGTCTAATAAAAAATGTTTGCGCGCTAATTATTTAGTTTATTCTTTTGAAATATTTTAAATGCAGGATAAATTGAGTCAAGTGTTTGCTTTTGCTGTTAAGTTGCAGTGAGATGTGGAGATGAAGTGGATTCTCAGAAAACAGTGCAACAGGAAATAAGACAGAGAAAAGCAAAATAATAGCAATGATGTGGAGTGCAATGGAAACTTATCAAAGTGAAATAATGCAAATTATTATATACAGAGAGAGTTCTTAATACATTAAATAGCAATCTGATTCAAAGTTGTGGGCTAATACCATTAAACCCAACACTTTATTTCACCATCTTCACATTGATTAAATCCTCTAACAGAATGAAACTGACGATTAAACAAAAATGTTTAACAATACATCTGTATATAAAGCGTTATATTCGATTAGTAAAAATTGAGGAAAGAGTTTCTGAGCCAGGTGAAATTTGAGGTAAGTGACAGCATGTGTGTGTGTCTCCCAGTGGTGAAAATATTTAACTCTGCCCAGACACCTCCACGAGTCACCAGTGACAGCTGTCACACACCCAAAATGGAGGGGGAGAAAAAAAAAAATCAGCTCCACTGCTCACAAACACACACAAACAATTTAAAATTTACCAGCCTCATGAGATGCCTTATTCTGATTAAACTGCACAGATTAAAAATGTTTAACTCCTATTTGATCAAGTGTGTCACACATTTACACCAAGCAGGGGAGGAAAGGCAAAATTTGACAAAAGTGACATGTGAGTAGATGGAGAATGGTAAGAGTGAAATCTTTTACTTCACAGAGCTGAAAAACAACTTTTATAGCCACAGTGGAGTGAGGGAAAAAAATGAGTTTAGATTATAGTCTTGAGAAGAAAATATGGAAATGTGGCGATGATGATGATTTTTTTATATTCTGCTCTAACAGTGTTTCTTTGTTGTGAATTACAGCTTGGCTGAGCATTTCCCTGAAAATAAAAAGTACAAAATTACATGTATGGACATATATCTATGTATAAATGGAAAAATAAAAGATAATGTTTCCTCACTTAGCCCATTTTCAATACCCAATTGTTCAGGACAAACCCTTCTATAGGGCTCTTGCAACAGGGATTTCCAAATATTTTAGTGCCTTTTATTCAGACTAAAGACAAAAAACACACTAAATAAAACACTAAAATTTGAAATAGACAGAGTTTTGAGTGAAAAGTAAACTACACAGTGCAGTGGTGGACTTAAGAGTGCTCTCTGTGTGCATGTGCAGATATTCATGTATATACAGTATATTTTCATTTCATGTATGTGCAGTTTGGAAAAAACTCACCCGCTGAAGTAAGCAAACAAAATTTGGTCTTGGTTTTTAAAAAACACACGAACGCACACACATTATATTGATGTCGGCAAACTTAACAAAATAAAAGTAGCTTAGTTTCTGTTGATACTTTGTGTAGAGATTTTTTTTTAATTCTTTTTTTTCCCTATCACAAATACAAACACATGCTGATCTGCAACAAGTCAAATAGCAAATTTATTCATGCATTAATTTTGTGGGGGTGTGTGCATGCGTGCATGTGTGTTCTTGTATTATTGGTGATGATTATGCATATAAAAAAATGAGGCTATATGATTTACTTTATTGTTATATACAATAAAGTGATTGTGCTAAACAAATGGCATAATGTCAAACCAACAGATGAACAAGGAATTTCCATTTAGAGCCCTAAGTGTTGTTATGATTACTGTGTGGACAGAGAGAACAGGGTGAATAAATGTGACTGAAGTGTGTGTGTGTGTGTGTGTGCGTGGGTGCGTGTGTGTGTGTGTGTGTGATATTAAAGCAGGGTCTCGATTTCTCAAGCTGTCACTCAGGCCTATTAGGCAAGGCTAACAAAATTAGTCATGAATATGCAGTAATAACATGCATATTGCCACCACCTTCTCCAGCCCTGTGTCTGTGTTTGTGCGTGTGTGTGTGTGTGTGCGTGCCCTCAGGGTTATAGACATTGGCTTTGTAAACCTAATTCTTTCTACATCATTACAGAAACAAGGCATAATTCATAAGAATAATAGAAACATACAAGTAGCATGACATACATGCACAAGTGTGCGCACACACACGCACACACCAACACAACACAAGTCCCCTACACTACCCTCTCATGTATTTGGACATCATATGGTTGTTAACCATTTTTATGACATGACAATAATTTTGGTTACCATATTTGGCTACCATATTTTTGCCCTTAACACACACACACACACACACACGCACCTACACATTTGTGCATTTTGCATACACAAACATGTAGATGGTCTGTTGCATCCGTGTCCCCAGGGTGATGTTTGACACAGCCTGGGCGCTGCCATAGCAATTAACCTCCCTGTTAATGAGAAGAGCTCCGTCAAGCAGCCAGATGGCACCGCCTGGCACACTGCCATATGCACACACACAAAGAGACATATACACAGTGATTTATGCACACACATGTATACTCACTCAGAATCCCATCTCAACCTGCCGTACACCTAACTGTTGCCGGATGTCAGCCCCCCCCCCACTCTTCCTTGTCACTTCTCTCATTGTCCTCTACACCCACCCAGCTGCTTATCCATGTCGCAGCACTGCAGATGTCACAACTCAGCAGCTGGGAAAACAACAGGGGAGGAGAAGAGGAGAGTATTTGAGGAGCAAAGGAGTTCCTTGCACCTCATATTTGATAGTAAAGCAATCAACTGGGTAAAGATTGATAAATTCATGCAGGAGTCATTTAGTTTATTAATGCGTAATTTAACATATTGTAGGAACTCGAATTTGCTTCTACAGTCACTTCTTGCGTCATTATTAATTTTATGGCAGTTTGATTGTGGAGATATGCAAACTATACATGTACTGCTGTACATGTGTGTGTACATATCTATGTGTGGGTGTGTTAATGAGTGTGGCACTTGACCATGGCATGGCCTGCTGCGTGTGCCTGACTGCATGTCCACACAGCAGCCCACCAGGTCTGTGTATTGATCAGTTAGCTTGGCCTAATAGGAGAAGAGGAGCCTGACCTGGAAAGTCAATATGGAGAAAAAGAGACATATCCTCCCCCAGTCCTGAGAGAGAAGAGGGAGAGAGAGAGAGAGGGAGGGAGAGAGAAAGAAAGAGCTGAGAGACAGAAAGTAATGGACATCATCTTCTGTCCTTACAGAGGTGAAAATAGTAAGAAGAGTCAGGAAAATGTAATAAAAAATATGGACAAAAAAAAGCAAAGTAATGAGGAAAATATTTATGTAACAAAGATGAATCTCCAGTTTCCTAAGCCTAAATACCTGAACCCGTGAACAAAAAAGTTTGGAGTTTTGAATTTTTTTACTTACACAGAGGGGAACTGTTGAGGTGTGTGGAATAAGTTATGTTTTTACCTTTCCAAAATGAAAATCAGGAAATTCTGTCAAATCTCTTTTTTTTTTTAACCTAAGTAACTTTCAGCATTTGAGTGGTTTTGGAAAAGGAAAACAGCACTCAAACATACTGTTACTCAAGTGTGAAAAAACTCTGCAGGAGATTATTCTACAAGAAAATAATTAAAAAATTGGAGGGAGAAGGAAAATAAAAAACTGACACCCACTCACACATCAATACATTGATAGATCAGTGTATATATATGTGTGTGTGTGTGTGTGTGTATTCTGAACACCATTTCAACTGAAAATATATAAATAAATCTGTAGATAAACAAAAAAAACAGAGGAAGCTGAAAAGTAGATAAAAGACTTAGGTTTCACTGTGCACATACACACATACGCACACACATACACCTGGCTGAGTGATGCTACCCTGGAGGGTGGCTTCAATCTGATGTGTTTAATGTTGACGCTGGTGGCAAGAAACACACAAACTCACCCGCTGTTTCAACCTGCCTGTCATTTCATTTCATGAGACCTGATTTACTTATTTCATTTATTTCATTTTTTTATTATAATATGTGCAGCCATTTAAAATGCTCAAGGTGTGATGCAAATCCCTGAATCTCTGACAGGGAGTGCACTGACTGAGGCTCCATCACATCCTTCAGTGTGTTTCACAGGAATGGCAAAGAAACCCTGTACAGCCACAAACTCAACTGTGCCACATTGTGCCAGACCAATGATTCCTGCTTGGCTGGGTGCTTTAATTGGCTGAGCTGCAGGCTGTCAAAATACTGACTGGTTATTTCCTATCATATCTGGATGAGTTTTCATATGACAACTTCAGGGAAAAAAACTAATATTGACTCACAATATTATCTGTATATACATAAATCTGTTAATCAGTCATCAGTATATTGCAATAAGTACTTGATTCATGTTTCTCATCAGTGCAAGTGTCATTTGCAAGTTGATGCAGCATTACACTGCATAGTAATTATAAAAAGTCAATTTATTCTAAATATGTACGAAGAGTCTGACACAGGATCATGCGCTGACTAACTGAAGTGAAATATTACTAGGTCATTTTAGCTCCAGATTTCCATGCTCCGACACCACGTAGGTAGCTGAACCTACGTGGTGTCGGAGCATGGAAATTTGGATCTAAAAAAATGCTACTTTCAGTTACTACTACTTTTAGTTTTGTCAAAAAATGTCACACTTGAAGTAAAAACCTGTCTTAGTAGAATAGGCTACAGTAGAAACATAACAAGTCTTTAGGCCTCGGAGCACTGCATGGTGGTAAATATCAAACAAGGATTTGCATATTGCCATGGGGACAGTGGTGTTGCAACAATTCCCTGAGGAGCGCAACCTCCCTGAAGACAGACTGAGTCCCTGAGGCCTACTCTGTTATCACTTACTGCAGTGGGGGACCGATGCATGTCTGTATGATTCATGGAGTTATAAAGAAGTTATTAGTATCTTTGAGTAAAGAGTAAACTTTTCTTGCCTTAGTGATAAAGAGAGGAGCTGAGTAACTTATACTCATTAGAGGCCAAACAGTATATATGAACACATGTGAGCCACACAACCAACAAATATATCCAGCGACCAAGTCCTCAGATGATCTTCACCCATCAAATAATATCAGAAATTGTTAAGTCACATGGAGAATTAGCAGCAATTATTGTTTGTTCTGGAGATTGTCAAATGTACAGTTATAATGTATCAGTCTACTATATTATTATCTTTCAGAGGAAAAACAATCCTGTAATGTTTTTTTTTTCTGAAACTATATACAAAACAACTAACTCAGACATTATTAAAGGGTTAAATTTTCACTTCTATTTATTAATTGGACACAATCAATAATAAAACAAATCGCTCAATGATTTTTTTTTTTTTTTACACCATAGGCTGTGATGAAGTTCGACAAATCAGAGGAATAGAAGTGTAAAGTATTAAGATATGAAATTAAAATATCAAGTGTGACTGGTTCACTGATTCATCAAAAAAAAAAAGCTCATTAAAACAGGACAAAGTGCACACATACCAAAATCAAATCACAAAAGCTGACAAATCCAAATCAAGAAAGAAATGGAGATCAAATGTCTAATATGACTACCTGCCTGAATAATTTGTCTTTTTCGTGGGGGAATTAAGAAAAAGAACGGTATGTGATACAGTAGTGGAACAGGATGTGACTAAGTTTAAAAGGACAATGATTTGAAAAGACAGTACATACATAAATATGAGTGAACACAAAGATGCAGACACACTCATCTTGCGCACATTCTCAGATACTGTACAATGCCTTGAACTCAAATAACCCCAGCCATTACCCTGTCTGCCTGTCTCTGCCAGTCTCCTTTTGTAATTGGTCATCTCATTGGTCTGTTTGAGGGCGGTGGGAAATAAGTGTCCATATTGTTATTATGAGATCATTTGACACTGCATGTACAGTCCAAAAAAGAATACAAAATAACTGAGCTCAAAAGAGAAGTTAACAGTTAGAGTAGATAAGCTACTTCATGACAAGTGACATTTAAAATAAACATGGGGACTGAGAAAACAAGATGAAGTTTAAAAAAAGATAAGGAAAAGGACAACTTACAAAAAAGGAAGAGGGTGCTCTATAGAAAAAAAAAACAGCGGTGCTGGTAAAATATCGGCCACTCTATCGCTGTGGTGACAGGGGTCACTCTGGGAAAAGGAAATCAATGCTGACAGCAATGACTCACAGGTCAACACTTTGCCCTGTGTGTGTGTTTCAATTATGCATATGCTCATGGTAAGTATGCATATGTGTTAGTGTGTATGCAGGACTCACAATTACATGAAAGCATCCAAAAGAGGAGCTGGTGCAAATGAAAAATGTGATTCAATCCATTAAAGGTGAAGTGAATATTTAATGAAACGTGCAGGCAGACTGGCTTCCTCTGCCACCAAATTGAAAGTTGTTATACGGTTTCATTCAGGTGTCACACTAGCACCAGCATTTTAGACAAACACAAATCATTTGTAGCCACACCTCTGACATCCTTTTGTGTTCCGAAAAAGTGGTTACCTATACAGTCCATAGAGGGAGCTTTGACACACAAAACCAAGAGCACAGCAGGAGAATCCAGGCAATGTGTGGCACTTAGGCAGAACACTTACACAATGAGCCCAGTGATTAAAGTGTGAATTATATGAATGCATCGTCTGCTGTGTTGACTAAGAAGCTGGAGTAGAGGTGCAGGAGTAGAAGTGCAGAATGTCTTGAGTGACTTTTGAGGACATTTGTGTTCTTACATACAGCCCCTTCCAAAAAATCTCCAGAAAAATTCTAAATGATCAGTGAACCTCTGAAAGCAGCTTTGGATGCTCAGCTTGTTTTGCAGACTGACAAATTGGATCTGTTACCTCTCAATCATGTGCTGGGTAATGTTAGGCTCTCTGTAAAATTTTATGTACAATATATGTGTGTTTTCAAAAAAATGTGGAGAGTTGGTTGCTCTCACACACTCAGAAGGTTGGTATGACAGCTACTTAGAATAGCCATGTTGTTGTGCGCTGCCTTTCGCCTTATGTCACCTGGGATTGGCACCAGTGGCCCCGCCACCCTCATGTGGAGGATAAAGCAGTAGAAGACGAATGAATGATGAACTTGTGTCTACTGGAATTCAAATAAACTACACATCCAAGAAAGAACACACATGAAGAGAGCAAAAGCAGTATTTCTATGTGTATGTAAGTCAACATGGTCCTGGGGACATTTACTGTAGTGGCAGCTACCAAAGGAGCAACTTAAAGTATGTCTGTCTGTGAACTGATATTGTTACTGTGATGGCACCACAACCACAAAAGTAACATTCATCATCATTTTAGCATTGTTACTGAGAACAAATATGAAGCAAAATTTGACTGTACATGTACTGTATTTACTGAGTCACTTTATCCTCACAATAAATTATGAAGTATGCTGTATTTATGTGCTTTTGGGGGGACTAGTATTGAGTTATATTAAAAGACAGCCATGCAAAAAGCCAAAGTCAGAATGGGCCTAGTTGCATGTCCTCTTTTGCTAGAGTCTACAGCAATCTGGTCACCAAGCAAAGACACACAATTACACATAGACACAAATCCAAACAACCCTTTCTCTACCAATCATAAAACATTTATATTCCAATGGATCTGCAACGTGACAATGAGAAGACCTGGCACACGTAGAGGTCAGTAGCTAATATAGGTAGGCTGTGTGTGCGTCTGTGTATGCATGCCTTATATACCCTTGGGTTAGCAGGAGCTATGACCTGCTTACATTATTAAGGTGAGTAGTAGACTGTGTTATGTATGCCTAAACAGCCAGTCAATTCATTGCAGATGCAATCCCCTAAGTACATGAATGAGCACACAGCTTTCTCTCATTCTCTGTGAACTGTAAAGGAGAGAAAATATTGGTGCGCTGCAGCATGCTTCAGATAAATCAGAAACAGGAGCAAATTAATAATAAGGAATAAAACAACATTAGCTGATTAAGTATGTATGGCAGAGTGGCAGCTGTAATTTACAGGCAGCTGGGTTTGGTGTCCGGAATAAGGTCTCATTACAGACCTCAATGTGTGTGTGTGTTTTTGTGTGTGTGTGTGCGTGTGTGTGTGTGTGTGTGTGTGCGCATGTATGTTTGTGTCCAACCTGTTAGTAATCCGTCACCAGTGGTCTCAGCTTTATGAAAAGACTCGCAATCTATGATAATGAGCTTTGTGAAGGTTATGACCACAGTAAACTCATTTGTTAGAGGAGGGGCTTACGTGTATGTGTGTGTCTGTCTGTATGTGTGTGTGTTGGGTGTAATATAAACCATATCATTAAAGAGAGGTGAGGGAATATAGTATTAAAGCAGTGGTGCACATACTGGGGGGCACAGAGCCACTGCAGTGGTGGTGTGGATGACCAAGGGAAAAAAATATATGGAGTGAAAGTTGAATTAATATGATATATGTAAGATAAATAAATGAACACACTTTTGCTGATGCTACTGCCCTGACCTTTTGATCACTAAAATTCAGTTTATCATTGTTGATGATTATCAAAAAAAAATTGTGGGGTGGTTTGGAGGGATGGAACCAAGTGTATTATTGTAGTTATACAGTAAGTGAGAAAAAAGATGCAAGTGTGAGAGGAACTCACTTTTAAGCATGTCATCACACACATACTTTTGGGTGGGATCTATTCATTAATGTAAACTGGAGGGAAAACAGTGGTAGTGAATGTACCACAAAAGCAGTAGATGTACTTTCAGTCATAGCAAAACCTGTGATTTAAAAGTATTATAAAAATATATTTAATGCCAGAAAAAGAGAATAACAGCCAAAAGTCATTACTAGTCCTTGGCTTCTTATACTTTTTCTCTCTCTCTTTCTTTCCTTTGTTTCAAGGTTTCTTTCTTTGCCCCATTTCTTTTCCTTTGTCTCCTGCCTCTAACCTCATCACATTCGCCTGTCTCGTCCTGTCTTATGCACTTGCCCCTCACCCATGTCTCTTGTTTCTTTTCTTTTTTTCCATTTCATTTTTATCTGAAAATAGCCATCCATTTATGCAATCATTCAGTTTTTTGCTCTATCCTACATTCCTTTTGTCTAGAGTTCAGTCAACTGAAAGCAACAGAGTAAAAAAGAAAAAAAAAGCAGGTATGTGTGTGAAGAAAGTGTGTGTGTGTGAGTCTCGTGTGTGACTCGCGTTGATGGGATTGGAAAGGACATGCCAGTGTCTTCTTCCACTATGTCATAGCCTACATGTTGCATATGCGCTAACACATAGGCATACTTATATACATATGCATAAAAAGATACTTTATAACATCAAATTTAAGATGAACCTAAAGGATATATGAATACTTATATTGTATATACACACATTTTTTTTCTTTTTTAGTTTTGTATTCCAATATACTTATAAGCATATGTTTTGTCTGTTGATATAGTCAGTTCTGTTCTTTATTTCTAATTTGCTTCTTCAATATAAAATATAGTACACAAATGAATGATTTTTTTTATAAACCTTTCTCTAACCAAATAATGAGATGCCAGACTCACAGTGGCATATGTTGCCTCATGGACATATTATATATATCATGTAACTAAAGGAGAATTTTACACTCACTGCAAATGATGGTCTACATTGGTTTTATGTTGCCCCACAGCTGGTTCCACAAGATATTGCCATGAGTGTTTAAAACATTACCATACAATGTGTCCAGGCTGCAAATAGTATGTGTTAATCTATGAGTTAAGTCTGATTTTACAAATGAGCAAATAATATTTTTTTGTATTATGACTAAAAAACTGAAAATACCAATCACAATTTCATTCTGTCTGACCAGTCCATACTCAACATTAATTTTAAACTGATATAAACAAAAACGTTTAGCATATAAAAACTTCAGTGGGTCAGTTTAGGATCAGTTAATAAAGGTTTTTCTTTCGGTTTCTCACTGTAAGGTAAAGTTAATTTTCTGTGAAATCAATTCACTTGATTAACTGTTTCAGCCCAACTATATATAGTACATGTTTACATCCTCCAAACACTGTTGGTGCATTTTATTTTCTGTAAAAGTTCTATCACCATAATAGTAAACCTTGAATAAAGTAGGGACCATACAGTTTAAGGAGCCACAGTCATCCCATCGCGTCAGACGGACTGCTTACAGTTCCATCCTGTGGCTGATATATTAACAAAGGTTTACAAGGGCAGAGCACTACATATGTAAGTTTGGCCTTATGGCTGACCTTACAATGCACTTAGTATCCTGCACAGGGAGTAATGCTGCAGCCACTCCTACAAGCCATTTATTCCAGCTAACGACGGTCAAGCACTCATAAATCAGCATTAGGAACCTCTTTGGCCCACTCTCTCTCGTTTAGTTTCCCCTCTCTTCGGCTCCCTCCTTCCCTCCAATATTTTCTTTTGCTTTGTCTCATGCAGTCTTTTCTTTGCCCTTGTCCACTTATTTTTACATTTTACAATCTTCACATTTCAGCCCCTCTTGTGCCAACGTTCTCTCTCTTTTTGTATCAATTCAAATCACAGTTTCTTTCAGTTTATGTTATTCTTCTTTTTAGATAAACAAGTTTCCTCCTATGCAACTCTTTCTTTTCCTCCCTTACTCCTCCTTTTTTTTCCCCCAGCCTTGATGTTGTTTATGAATCCCTCATCTAGTGCACTGCCATCCATCCTCTCTCACCCCGTCCTGCTGAGAATTCCTTTCCCTGCAGATAGAGACGGTGTCCCTGAAATGTCTAACCTGGTATTGGCACCTCTATTGATTTTAATTAAGCTAATTAGTTCATTATTCCAAGGATCAAATGGGAGCATCCATTACGGCATAGCGAAAGACTGGGGGTTGGAGAGGGTCTGGGAAGGGTGGGGGGGGCAGCGGAGTTAATATGGTAATGAAGACGATCAATTATCACTCACAGCAAAGTCATTAACAACAACATTAGCATAGTCAACCATCGCAACCCTCTGACCTCCCTGCCCTCGCTTTCTCACACTACTGCTCTCCCTGCAAGCAGCTGCTACCCAAGCAAATGTATATGTGTGAGTGAGGAAGGAAGCCACAGAGACAGAAAATAATAAAGGTCACAAAGTTCAGAGATGGTTATTAATGCAGACCTGAACTGAGTTTACACACTTTCCTGTTATTTGAGCAGGGCAGTCAGGTTTGCAGCAATTGCTTTTATACTATCCAAAACATTGACAATATATAGGCCACCCAGACTCATTCTGTTCTTGAACATTGATAGAAAAGTTATCAATAATGCTATTAAAATTAATCTCCCTGTACTGTGGAATATGGATATGCATATATTTGTGTCACTGCTGCCACGTGGAAACAAATTAAAGCTGCTCTTAATGCATCTGTGTATGGATTCAAACAGTCGTAGAAATTCCAAAACTGGGACTCCAATAGCTACAGCATAACTTACAGACTACTTCTTTTATGTACTGTTTTGCAGAGCCACAGTCTCGGAAGAAAAATGATTCTTGGGAGTGCTACTAGAGTGGTTGCACAACATGACAAGAAAAATTACATTCTCATTAGCATGAATTAAGCCTTGAGACCAATTTCCTCATTTTGCTCCAGTGCCTTAAGATTTTAATAGCCTCTGTTCTGAGGTTTATGGGGAATGTCATAAATAGTCTGTGAATCGCACAAAGACTTTCATCACTGCCAGAGACATTTCCAGCATTCAATCAGGAAATACAATTGACGTTATGTTGCCTGTTATAACCATTTTTTTAAACAGATATGAAATCAGAATAAAATAAATCGGGTCTTATGTATTAACCCAGTCTTTTATAGACAAGTAAACATGACAAGTAGGTGGTATACAAATGAAACACCTTCACTTTAAGTCCCACAGCACAACAAAACAACGTATTTCGAGTGCAGATTAGCAGTCTTGAAAATGTATTAGCTAATGTATCGGTATTTTAACTAAGTATAATAATAATTTGAAAATTGTGTGGGAATGAGATGGCAAGTTGAGTGGATCAAAGAGAAGGTCAGTGATCCCTCCTGATCCCTACTGATCTGTTCTGATCTACACTGATCCCCTCAGGCCATCGCAGTACTCCATACTGCCCCTCAGGCCAAAGGCCAAAGTCTAGGAATTAAAACATGAACTACACAAATAGAGAGATTTACAGAACACATATAGAATGTATAAAACAGTGTAACAATTTGCCTGATACACATGCTTTGGAAAAATCTAAAAAAAAGACTCACATCAATGTTGTTCATTTGTCCAGTTTGGTGGATGAGTTGTGTGATGGAATTTATGTCTGCCCGTAGATGTTGAAGATGCTGACTAAGCTCTAGGGATGTCCTCTGCTGAATTAGGTCCTAAAAATACATTGAGAGATAAACTATTATAGAAACAGGATTGAGAATGAGGACACAATTTAAAAAAATAAAATACCATTCCCCCAACATTCTAATGCAAAAAGATTTAAGGCTGAGTTATACCAAAGAAGAAATTATATGTTTTCCAAACATGTCGGACAAAAGGTATCTTATGGATTATGGATCAACCAACCTGAAACTGTACAACTACTGTCCAATTACCCTTCTTTATGTCCACAGCCTTCTACAGTGTGTACGGGGAGAAATATAGTGGGGGAAAAAAACGATGATGGTTTAACCATGCCTATGCACATTTAACTAATTGAATGTCCCAAATTAAGGATGAGTGCTTTATCCTTCCTCCAACTGTCATTGAAACCAAAATTGGCAACCATCTAGACAATAAAAGTATTTTTAAGCGAGATACTGATTCGCTGCCAGCTCCAGAAGTTGCTCTACAGCTGCCCTTGAGCCTTTGACCCGCATGGAATAAAGTTAGAGGAAAATACTTCTCTACAGGGATCAATAAAGTGCCAGTTTTATTGCACTATATGATTACTAATCCTTGAGCTGCCAAAAACTGCCAAAACGACTGTCCAATAAGAATATCACCCAGAAGATTGAAGGAAATGACTTAATGGAATGTTTCCCCACAGGTTTTCCAAAAACTCCTCAGCTCTAATATAAATGGGTTTTTTTCCATTGTAACAAAGTGACACAATGAAAGTTCAGCATTTTCTGTACCCTTTTTACCAGCTGGAAATCCAGCTAATGATAGAAAATAGAAAGTGATACTGGAAAGAGCACCACAAGGAAAGCGAGTCTACACCGTAATATGGATTATCAATGCTATTTTAGAGCTGAATGGAATAACCAAGTGTATAAATAATTACTTCAAAATCCATGTTGGGGAATAGAGACGAAAGAGGGAGAAATATTTTGGTGTTAGCGCTTGTTGCTACAGGTAAAAGTAAAAATCATGGTCATATAGTATCTGCACAAAATTACAAATGTAAGTTTTGCAATGACAATAGTTCCACATGGGAATGATTACAGGAAACATTCTTCTTTAAATGTTGGCGTCTGGAGTCCATTTAAAGTTAACTACAGGTTAAGACAGATGTTCAGTCTTAATCACAAAGTACTGTGTGATGACATGGTGTCCATCTATGGATGACAAATAAACAACAGGCTAATCACAGCAGTCTTGAATAGAGAAAACAAGCCTAGGATTTCATGACATTACGACCACAAAACTAACTCTGTTTAGTGTCCATTACAGCTCATCCCTATTGTGCATCAAACAGGCCATACACTACGATTCAATCAGATGTTAGCCAAGCTCCCATTACAGAGCCCAATGCATCGTTTACATGGTGGAACGGCCCATAAGTAGCTCTAAATGCTCTTCATTTGATTGGATTTCACATTAGAGACATCAGACCAGAAAACACACTGTTGTCCCCCGACTACCCTAATAGACTGTTGAGTGAGGCAGTCCATTTGTTTGTATTTGTTTACCAATCTAGACCCTGAAAATATACAAAGTAACATAAACAGACACTGAGAGCATCGTTCAGGAGGGGTGAAAATGGCGATTCAAAAGCTCCTAGACAGTTCAATAGCAGGGCAACAAACTATTATGTTCAATCATACTGTGTCTTCAGCTGTTGTCACTAACAATCACTTTTACAAATTTCTTCTCACTTATTCCACTTAAGTTGCAATTTTTTTAATCTAAAAGAGAGAAAAATAAATTGGTGCAAAGTCTAAAATTCCATTACTTACAACACATCTGAAAACTAATAAAGGTCTTGGCCATTTTCACTATTCAGTAAACACATATTGTGCTGTAGCTGGCAAGAAACATTCATATTGTACAGCCTACTTTGTAAAGGCATCTGAAAAAGCCCTATGAAAGGGGAGTTGCAAAAATGCAGGTAATTATTACTGCTAAAGCAATGCAATGCGAATACAATTATGTTTCAAATGAGTGAAAGTTAAAAATGGACAATGCTTTGAATGTTGAGAAATGCAAGCATTTTATTGCAGTGACCTTTGTGACCATCATGGAGAATACACAAAGCTGGCCCCCTGACCTTCTCTATAATAGCCGATAAGGACTTTGGTGTATAATAGACCATAATTACTTTTCTCTGTGCAAACCCACTCAAGAGAGTGAATATTGATAGAAGCTTTGACAGTACTGAAATGGAACAATATCTTAAGGTCTCCACATCAAGTGGTGATGATGTCTTTGTAGTCCTGATTCACCTTAATGCAAACTTTTAAAAGAAAGAAAAGCAAAGAAAATACACTTTGTTGTAGAAAAAAAAAACAAATATGTTTTTTCATCCAGAAAATGCTTGGGGTCACACAGCTATTAATAGAGATCAATAATGAAAAGTAATCATAAAGAGCCTTCACTGCTCACCCCTTTCAGTTTTGATGCACTCTTTCTGACTCGATCTTTTAAAATCAGGTCTTGAAAAAACTGGTCGTTTTGGCTGCTTTACTGTTTTGCTATGAATCTGTGATAAGTGATATTCTGTTTAAACAATTTTTTTCAAATTAATGTAAGCAAAATAAAAAAACTGCAAGTTGGTATTCAGTTTTTTTTCTCTTATTCATATTTTCTTTATTATTTTAACGAGATATTGTGAATATTCTAAACCTCCTTATAAACCCTTACACCCTTTGCAATGAAACTAGAAAGGCATAAATCTTTGTTAAGGTAAACAAATAATCCAAATTTTATGGAAATATTTAAAGTGGCAAATTTGTTTAAAAAAAGATAATTGTCAAAGAAAATAATGTGTTGTGTACTGACCTCATTAAGCTGAAACACTATAAAAACATTTATATCCAACATAATGATCGAAGGTGTGTGGCTTCATTACCATTTTGGAAAGCGGGTCAGCTCCAGTCTGTAGTTCCTCAATGGTCTGAAGCAGTAACTGGTTCTGGTCTGTGAGGTCATTCACATAAGACTGCAGTAAATCTTCTTTCTTCTGGAAGAATAAGAGCAAAGCAGGATCAAGCTACAGGTTATTTGCTGTGTTTTTAACAAGTTGACAGCAGAACCACACAGTGTGCGTTTTTTTAATATAATATAAATTATTTTTACTTTGCTAAATCAGATAAACCAGTGACAAACAAAATGCTCAAACCAAGAGAGAAATAATCACAGTTTTTGCATCACAGGCAGCATTCAAACATGTGTGCTACACAATGTTGCATGAGTTTAATATGCCTTTGGAGAAACATAATTTCATTCACAAATCAACCAAAAAATATTAGGAAACATGTCTGTTAATGGTCACTGACAAAGATTTCAAACCTGAGTCGACAATGTTACAATAGGTCTACAATAATCCAATGTTTCGCAACACTTTACACTGTATATTAGAACCAGAAGTAAGCCACTATATTGGAAATAAACTTTGTTTCTTACGAGGCATCATAAGTGAGGCTGGATACCACTTTGACACTGAATGAAGACTGCATGAAAGGGGAAACAAGAAGTGCCCAAATGTTGAAAGCAATTACAAACTTCAGTTGGATATCGTCCAATGTGTTACAAGTAGGAATGTACTTAAGACTAAATATAAAATTTAATTAACCATTAAAATTAACAAAAAATGTGAATTGAGCAGAAACACATGTCCTTGTAACACTGTGCCTTTTAAGCAATTTGAAAGCAGTTGGATGGTCCAGCTTGTGAAATCAGACTGAATATGAAATTAGCCTGAGTAATGAGCAGGGAATTGGACAATGCGAACTGAGGTAAATGTTTGGTTTCATAAGGACGACAAATGTCATCCCTCATATAAAACTGTGGTCAGAAAGTGAACTGCAGCTAACAATTTGGAGCCGTTGGAATAGAAATTCCCAGCGGCCGGTACAGACGACAAAGATAGGAAAAATGAGGCTGGCCAAAAAAAAAGGAGTAATTTAGTGATTAGGTATGAGTCAGTGAAACAGTAGTAATTAGACTTCTTTACTTTCTTTCAAGTTAATTCACTTCTCATCCAAGAGGCTTCTTCAGTAATGTTGCATTATTGCCTCTGTCTTCTACTCTTTAGGGGTCTTGAAATGGTTTTTAAATAGTATAGATTTAAGACAAATTGTTTTATTTTTCCAAACCAACTGGCCCTGTCAGACAAGGAGGTCAGGTAAGCCTAGCTTTTTCATTGGAACTCATCCAAGATTCACAATAAATGAACTCTGAACTGTGTTGTTAGACAGGAATACACCATGAGCAGGCCAGAGATAGTTTGTTATATTCCCCACTGCTGCTTTGTGTCTGGAAGAACACATTTCTGAGTTCAAATGTTTAAAGAAAATAGGTCAACTGCACATATTCCACAGCTGACACAGTATATTAAAGCCTCAGTACAGTCTTTCAGCTTGTTTTATTAGTTAAAAAGAGTTGGTATACATAACTACATTTAATGGGAAGCAACTATATTATGCTTGAAAAGTGGCTAAATAATATAATCAGATCATTGGGATATTTAAGGATGGATCATATATTCATAGTGGCAGTCCTTTATCTGTTTGTTTCTCTCCTTCTCTCTTTGGTCACATAAACTGTTTTCCATAAATATGCGGAAAATTAAATTGTGGACATTTTCTAAGCATTTGCCCTTCACATACGAAGAACTAAGCAGGAGACTGAGTCAGATGCATTCCCAGCAAGAAAATCCACACACACATACATTCTATGGCTGCATTTTACATGTGAGATAAACAGGAGAGAGAAAAAAGATGCAACAGATTCTTTCCCATCTTACCTGCTTCCCCACCACTGACTGAACAGAGCAGACAGAGAGAGATGTGTGTATCAAAAAATGGTTTAAAAAAGTCTACAAATGTGTTAGGTTTGCAGCACTGCCTGTAAAAAGCCATCTTGATGATGCAATTGAAACAGTTTCAGCCCAAGCATTTTGAAAAAAAAAACAGTGGCCAACGTGAAAATTGACAGCAAACAAATAGTGTAACTTCCTGACTCACATGGCATTCAACTGAGCAGTAATATAACTTATGTTGTCAATCAGCATTATTGAGTCTAAAATTTGTGCACTTGTGTGTTATGGGGATTTGAGGGAGCCATGCAGTCAAAATACACAATAATTGCAGTTCTATCAAAGGGAAGGTAAGAGTGCTTTTATGTTGGAGGCACATCTGTACATTTCTGTAGAAGCTGTCCATGATAACCAAAAAAAGACAAAAAGTAACATTACCTTGCCCCAAGGAGAATGATTTTACAAATGATGTATTTGAAAAAGGTGTGAAGCTGAATACAGCAATTACACATTTAAAGTTTGGCAGCTTTGGAACAGCTTTTTGTGATGATTGCCTTAAAGCAAAGGGAAAAATTCTAATATGAATTATTTAACTGAGAGGAGGGTTTTTTGTTTTGCTTTGTTTGTTTTTTTCTAAGTGTTTCCACATGGAAACATTGTGAATCCTGCAGCAGATTCATGGATGAATGTTCACTTATTTGTTTTAATGGACAACCTTTCTGATTAACTGTGCACATCAACCTTTCGGACTTTGGAGCTCCTGGGTTCTAAACACATAACCTTGTTAAACAGGGCCTCAACTGAGGCCAGCTAACCGAAACCCATCTTTGAAACCTTGTTACACTAGCTTTGATGCAGAGCTCAGCTCACACAGGCTACATTCTGAACCTAAATGAGGTCACATGACAACCCTGATGATTAGAAACCTCTCTTTTTTAAATATGAGGCTGGATTTGTGTTCCTGATCTCCGTCTCTCAGATGGAAACATAATGCAATTTGCCACCTGTTACAAGTGCTGCGGCTTTATGAAAGCACCCCTGTGCTTCCTACTGTCATTTGTCTGACAGGACAGAGGTCATCTTCTGATGTCCGAGTTATGGTGAACAGGAAGCTGTTTGATTTGTATTGGATGGATGATAACATCATTGGAGTCATTGGTTCTTTATGTGGTCCTTAATTATTTCAAAAAATTTTTAAATATTATTTTTGAAAAGACTTATGCTACTGACATGAATCCAAAAGAGTCCTAAAGTGTAACCAAAAGATTCTGAACAGCTTCCACAGAAAAGAAGCAAACACTATATAACAATGCCACGGTGTGCCATGAACAAGCCAAAGAATCTGCGGTTTTGCAAGTCATGATATATCACACCTAATATGCATGTTATGGGCAAGTATCACCAAGTGTGAAATATACAAATACATGGCCCATCTACATCTTCCATTGATCTTCTGGTGCTTCACAAATGCCACTCTCATTTCAAGCAAGCTGGATTTTTTTTTTACTTAAATTTTTATTAGTAGTTTTTATACCCACATTCTTACATAAGCAACCCACACTTAGAACAGTACACGAAAACAAAAAGATGTGTTTGGATGTTCAATTTCTAACACTTGATTTATATAAATCAATTATTTCTGTCCATGGTCTTTTTTACCGTTTTTGGTTCTGAATGAAGTCCATTTTCCCCATTTTTCTTCCATCTGTGTTTGTAGCAGTCTCGAGCAATGTGTCAGTTTTTCCATTTATACACTTCTTCTACTATACCAATTCATTGTTCTTGACCAGGATGATCCACTTTACCCCATTTACTTGTGACAGCTTACTAGATTTCAATAATAATTTAATCAAATATCTATCTCTTGTTCTTACATTTCCCTTATTAGAATTAAAGTTACAAAGTTAGCGTATCGTAGCAAGCTGGAATTTTGATCGGAGAATGTGAGGATTAAAACTACCAGAGCCAATCACAGAGAAGGACAGGGTGACAATGGATGAAACCCAAAGGGAATACAACACTAGTTCATCAGAGCAAAAAAGAGAGAGAAGGAAAAAGAAAAAGAAATACAACATATAAATGTTTTATATAAATGACAGATCACAGATAGCACTGCTTCAATAAACACCAAGAGGTCAACCTGAAGACAGGAAATCCAGCTAAATTAAACCTGGTTTCACCAATCATTCCCTATATTACTTCTCACATCGACTCCTCCTCGTAAAAGTCTGCAAAACATATGTTCTACAGTCACTCATTCACAGTAAACTCAGTGACTGCCAAGACTCCTGATCACAGGACAGTACATAGTGAATTGTGGGATGTTCAGTGATTCTCCAACTCTGAATATTTCTTTAAAGTGTATGTAATGGGATAAAAAATACCTAATTTGACTTTGTCATCCCATAGGAAAATGTTTTAATAATGTCTTGCCAAATTTGAATTATTAAAAATAGTTAAAAATTTGGTTTGGCAGCCAGTGGCCAAGAGGAAAAGGAACTGGGTTCAAATCCTGAGACGGGCCAAGGACTGCAGTGCCAGTAAGTCAGTAAGGCACACAATTCTGCATCCGGCTTGTGTATTGGTGTGTAATAAGGATGAGTTAAATGCAGAGGTCAAATCCACTATAAATTGTTGCGTGGGCAAAAAAAAAAACTAATTCTAGTTTCAAATTGTATTATATTCAGAAACATTCTCTGCTCTGGAGGTGTGTCTGCTGGAGGAGCCCAAAACATGCACAAACACACAAAGTGCACACACAACCAAGCAAGTGGACATTGCTCATTGGTGTTCAGTCTTTATAAAGAATATAAACATACTGTAAATGAACATGTTGAGAAGCAACATTTTCCCCATACTGTACACAAACACAGGTACTGTCAGTATTAACTTACAATGAAACAGGTAAACCACTGATAAAGAACACAGAGGGTCTTTATATCATTACAGCGATTGAGGAGTTATGCAAACTGAGGCTAATGAAGGTGATGTGGTATGTCATCAATCCATCATTTTTAGACAGACCTGACACCAAAGAGAAACCATTTTCAATCTTTACTCCTCTGTTATCATTTTTATTTACATGTTCTCAACCATTATTTTCAAACATACATTGGGTAATGGGTGACAATGCATTTGCTTTATGTGCATTTTAAAAGGTCCAGTGTGTAAGAATTGGTGACATATAGCGGAGAGATTTCAGATTGTAACAAGCATCTTTGATGCCCTCCCTCCATTTCCCAAGCACTTCAGGGATTTACAATTGCACTTGTAGTCCATAAAAGATGTTTGTATTTGCATTTTATCCTCATCTAGTTATTATTTTGTCTACTATTCTTGTTTTATTATAAAAAAAAGTGAAGTTCTTCTTCTGCACAGGAAGCTTTTTCTTCAAAAGGTAAAATACATGCTCTGGCTGCTACAGTAAAATGGTGGCATAAGATGGCTGCTGACCTAAAAGGCTTATTTTAAGGTGATGAAAAACCAAACATTTTAACTTTCAAGCATTATAAACTCCTACCCCTGGGTATTGTGTTCAATTTTTATCAATAAACTCTTCTAAACAATGTACTCTGAGTCTTCAGTTGAAAGTTGATTGTTTGCATGTGTATGTGAGAACGGATGACTGTTTACAGGAAGATACAAATGAATTGCCCTTCTGGGATCAATAAAGTTTTCTAAATCTGAAGACACACGCACCCAAGTGTGTCAAATGATTCAGCAGGTTGTGCTGAGACCATTGGAAATGTAGATTTAATGTCATTCTTTACATTAAATGGTCTTAATGACACCAATAAGACTTGAATCCACACCTACAAAAAGTCATAAATACGGGTCCATTGCTTGGAACCACTTGGCCACTCAACTTAAATTTCACAGTTCTGTGAACTTGTGGTTAAAGTTTAACTCACCTGCAGCAGTTCTTCTCGGGTTGCAGTTGTGTCCAGCTCCACCCATCTCAGCCTCTGCTCGTGAAGTCTTTTGACTTCATCCAGGAGCTTTTTCGTGTCATTTGTCACTGTCCAGTGCCTTTGCTGAGTCAGCTCTGCCTCCTTTGAGAGAGAGCTCAGGTTCAAACTATAGCCCACCTGTTCTGACATCTTACTGTTTCCTCCTGACTCAAGTGGGTTTATCTTTTGACTCATACTTGCATGCACATTTTCAGAATCGCTTGAGTAAAGCATTATAAAAGCTAATGGGCACGAGCTAACACTTATAACCACGGTGCAACGCTCTGGTTAGATGTTCCTTTTAAAGCCCTCTAGTCTACATTAATGGAGCAAACTACTGTAAGCCGATGCCTGGCATATTTAAGTGCATGCACTACGTTATATGTTTTGTTTTGTGTGAATTACAGCCGCTTCTCTAACAATGTGGTCGCTATGTCTCGTTACTACAACGAAGAAGAGTGACAATCACTCTTTTTCAAGCCCTTTCATCCACTTTGCCGCTGCAGCGCCATTGCGCGATCTGATTGGTTAATTGTTACCACATGCGTGGTGGTTCTGACGTTACAGCATGCCATTGGTAGCCTTTATTTAGGAGGCGGGTTTATGTCGCTTGACCCGGAAGTAGTGTTTGTTTTCGTCGTGTCCAAGAGACTTGGTGTACGTCGAATATTCCTTTCACCTAAAAAGAATGGGTAAATATTTATTGTATGTCTAAGTTTGCAATGTTTATCCATATGCACTGGTAATTTAGTAGGAACCTCAAATGCGGCACGTCTGCTTCGTATCAACGGGTTTAAAGACCGGTGGTTCATCGTTATCTCCTTCCCGTTTCTGTGTAGTTGCAGTGTAACTACAGGATAGCGAACCCCACTCGCTTTATTTTATCCACATTTTATTCCGATATTTACTCGATCCTCGTTGTCCATCGGCTCGTACAGTTGCATACTGTTTAAACGAGCCACTGCTGTGAATCAGTATTCCGTACGAGCCTTTTCCAAATGTGTTTCCCCATTTCAGCTTTGGATTGTAGTAACCATATGCCTGGGAGTCTGCACATAATTCCATTATTGCCTTCAGTAATCAGTGTCAGGGATCAAAATCAGTCTCACTCAGATTCAAGGCAAAGTTGATCTTATTGATTTCCAAGTGACTTCATTTCTTTCATCCTAATCATCACTCCTCCACTCTTATCTGTTTCTTGGTTTATATCTCTCTTTTCCAATGACATTGACTGCACTGCCCTCACAAACTCTACCAAAACCTAATCCCAACTATGATTATCATATAATGCGCTTGCCTTATTGTCAAAATGGAGCAGACTGGGTTTTGTTATTGTTTAAGGCTAATGGGCATGAGCTAAAAATTAAGTTGACAATATATTATGAAATGCATTTCAGCTAATTGCACAAAATGCCCGTGGAACTAAACACTTAGTGTAATGAGTCTGTTTTTAACTGAGTCAGTGAAGTTGAACTAGGATGTGATCTCACTCTGGTTCATAAGGTCATTTTGTACAGCTTCCACATGAAGGCAAGTGACAAAAGCGGTATGGTTATCTGAAAACATGGAAAATATTCCACCACATGGCTACAGATAATTGTTGTAATTATCTGACTAAAAGCATCAAAGGTATTCAATTAAAATAAGGAACAGAAAAGTGATAAAACAATTGCGCAGAAACTGTAATTACAAAATAATCACTGTATTGGGTAAAATATTAGCTAGCTAACATTAAACTGTCATTACACACAGACCATAGACCAGAGATATTTAATGACTATAACTAGCATTTTTTCCATTTTTGTTGTGGTAGCTGTACATTGACAGAGGGCGCATTGTCTTTTGTGAGAAAATCAATGCAGTATAATTCCAAATAGAAATGAAATATAAGAGGTTATGTCACTGGCTGAAAAATACAGAAGTAGTAATCCTAGTTGACTATTGGGAATATGTGAAAGTGGCAGTGTTGGGTTTGACCATTGCAACAAATTCTTTTATTCGTCATCCTGCATTGGCTCTACATGCTTTTAGATTTTATAGGAGACAAAATAAAAAGCAGCTCCAACCTCTACACACATTTTAATCGCTACAAACATGAAAAAAAACTGACAAAATTATGTGTTATCCATGCATAAAGAGAATTGGGGAAATGTTTTGATCAAATATTCCCCAGCATAACACATTTTATTTGCATGAGGTGAGCCCCCAGTACTTTCTCATTGACCCCTAAGAAAGACACACCAGTTCTCTCATTTATTAGTTCTGCTTTTTCTTCTACATTCCTTGTGTTTTTCTGCCCTCTGAATGTTTCATGACTTTTTAAGTTGTTTTTTTGCAAACTCCTGTACTTATTACTCGTACAGCCTTAGCATCTTCAGCCTTCATCCTCATGAAATCAATTAATTCTCTTAAATAATTTACCTTCTGCGCAAACCAGATTAAGCAGAGTACGGTTTTTGTGTGTCAGTTGTGGTGTTCTAATTGATGTGTATTTTTTTTGTGTGTTCAGGCATTAAGTTGTCCCTTATCCCGTGGAGTCTTTGGTGATTAGAGAGAGAGGAGAGCCTTGATAATGCATTAGTGTGTGACACACATACAGCCCGAAGACCCCTCTGTGCATTTGCACACATTCATTTTTCATGAAACAGACTCATAACAATTAGTCTGGTTACCGCCTGGGTAATCTTAGCATCCCTGTAATGCCTGTGGTCTGCTGTATGACATCACTGTCTTAAAAGTTCTAAATCTGACATTCTCATCCGTTTTTTCATAGTGAGGACATTAGCAGGCCTTAGCTAATAGACTCGCACTTGTTCCAGGCTAAAGGAGGGCAATAAAGTGGTGGGGGGGGGGGAGTGAAGGGAAAAAAATGAGACTGGACTGCATAGAGAAACAGGCTTTATCCACTACAGCTTTTACACAAATTAATTTACATGAGTATGAGAGGAAAATGTAAAGTTGTAATTCAGCATGCTCTGCCAATGGATAGCCTATGTCTCGCAACAAGCATCATAGAAATCTAAGTGAAGGCATTATTTCAGCAAATATATTATGCTAACAAACCATAGCTAAGTGCTCAGGAATTTGAGCATTGCAGCATGCCATGAGCTAAATCGAGACTTTTGGCCACACAGTTTCCAACAGGAATAAAATGATAGCTGTATGAGCACCTGCAGAACATTTGTCTACAGAAAAAAAACAAAACACAATTCCTTAGAGATAGTCTACCTTTCCAGCATCCCCCTATCTTTTGTCCCCTGCCCTAAACACCCTCATCCCATCCCTAGACACCAAAGCCAAGGTCAAGAAAAAAAAGTGCAGTGCTTCCTCTGCTTAGAAGCTGTTCCCTGGGTGCCTACAGCTCAGTATGGCCGAGATGTGTATGCTCCGGGAATGTTCCCTCCTCCTTTATTGTGACCGTCAGTCTGAAGGTCAGCTCCTAGGGAGAGGTTTGTGCTTATCTATTTTTCCCTCCCCTGATTTTATTCTCCATTGCTGTCTTTGCCTCCAGTTTTTTTCCTGGTATCAGTAGACAGTAGCTCAGAGCTCCCAGCTGGGGGTTTCATCATGACGTGTTGTCTGACGTGTCGGTCTTCTTTTTTCTGTCTCCTCCATCCATCGTCTTTCTCTTCCATGGCTGTCATCACAGCCTGTTGTCTAGTTTTCAGAGAACCCAGTGCAGCTGTATGGCTTCAGTCTGATGTTCTGTACACTTTTTTGTTGCCTCATCTCTCCTTCATCACACTGGTCGTGGCACCCATTTGCCTTGAAGCAATGTTACACTGTGTTCCCTGTTAGATTGGCTATTGTTACCTCTATTGTTGTTGTTGCTGCTGCTGCTGCTGTTGTAGTCTGTGAGCTATAGCAGTCAGCCTGAAGTCGGTGCATTTTCTTTGTCTGAACAAGATGTACTGACTAAAGTAACAAAGGGGAGATAAGAAAACACTCATCTGGCCTGAATCATAATGCCCTTTAATATTCTGCAGTAGATGTTTTTTTAAAAATCTTTTTCACGTCTCTGGTAGAAAAGCAACACCTCAGACTTTTCAGCTGATATTCACTTGATTTTCAGTGAACTCTCCTAACCTGTTTTTCACCTCTGCTAGTTGTCAGCTGCAGATTCGCCAAGAGAGGGCATCTTGTGTCTGGGTTGGTTGGTTGTCTGACCCAGGAGAAAATTATCAAGTCAGTATAACACATCAGGTGTGTGTATGTGCATGTCTGTAAGTGAATACTGTAGAGAAAAGCATCCGTCTGATTGTATCACTGTGTACTTTGTTGTGTGCAAATGCTGTACTGGCTGTCCTCTAGCACACACCGTGTCAGTACTCTGTAAACATTGGCATTGACTGTGACTTTTGACTATTACATAAGAAACATGGATTTTCAGCTGTCCACAGTAAAAGTCCTGTAAATTCAAATGCTTAATTTTTATAGGCAGCTCAGCATTGACTGAAGTGTCTGCTTGTTATATATTTGCCAAGTGCTGCAAGTCTGAAGGGAAGCTGTCAATAGCAATCCCAGCTATTGATATGGCAGTGGGCAGGAGATGTTACTTGGCCCCCGACTCCGGCTTCCCTCTGATCCCTCTACATCATAATTACATTAATATTGACAGACCCTTGACAATAGTCACATTACTATTGATAGGTGGCTGTCAATACCGTGTTTGCCCAAATAAAACATATTCATTCATAACTTGTAAACTGCTCGATAAAAGGCTTTGAAAAGAATATTGGACCCGGCCGGGTTTACTGTCCCGAGAGGGCTGCCACTGTGATGGGGATTTCCACCACCTGGCTGTCTGTGTGTGTGTGTGCGCGCATGCAACTATGGACTGATAGATTAACTTAGCTCTCTATCAGAGCTCTGCATAGATCAAGGCTGCACTTGACATACAGTACATACACTGTAGTCAAACAGGCATACTCGTGTATCTGCAAGAATCTGGCAATATGATACATATACAGGAGTGACACTACATTGAATTGTGATATTTTAAGAAAAACCTTATCGTCGAATAACAATATACTATATAAAATTTACTGGTAAGAAGGTCAAATGGCCAAAGGGCTGCTGCCAACTAGCAGTTGAAGGCTTGAAGACAACACAAAACCACTGTCAGAAGATAGCAAGAATATTTACAGATGCCATCACAATATATTACAAAATGTTAGTGTAGCTATTTTTTCTTACAACATGAAAACATACTCACAAAGCATGTACTATAATCAGCATATTTTTTCCATCAAGGAAAATCTTTTAGATTATGCTAAACAAATGTTCAATGGTATGTTTAATGGTGAGTATACACATTCAGACAATCTCCCCTTTTAAAAACCAAACTCTACTTCCATCACTGGCAAGGTTTTAGTCACTAAATATGACAGCATTTCCAATGCAGCTCAATGAATTTGTCACACCTGCTTACTTCAATGTGAATTCACTCTTTTTTTCATTCATTTGCTAATTCTAACCTATGTGGATGGTGTACCCTGGTTCTATTGAAACATCATGAACACACAGATGGTCCTGTGCACTAGAATAAATCCAAGCATTGCCACTATTAGATTTTTTCCTCTACCTCCTCTTGAAGTGTCTAAAGTGACCATCATCTCCCCCTTTTTCTGTCAAAACTGCCACATTTACCCAGCTGAAATCTCTTTTAAAGCCTCATGACAAATCCTATTCAGCGAGACACACAAGCCACTGTCAGAAAAGGGACTCTCTGTGGCCCTATCACTCCGTCTCTCCACGTGCTAGTTAGTCTTTCACTTCTTAAGCATTTCATTTGAGGAAAGGCTGGATAAAACTAAGGGAACTGTGAGCAGTTTGAAGACATATGAGGCGCAATAGTCCAAATGTCACAATGGTGCAATTCCACATGGGGTTGACTCTGGAGGGAAGAAAATTGTTCCACATTTGGCAGATGTTTATGGTGTACCAGAGACTGTGCCGTTAGCCTAATCCCTAGTGATGTGATTTGTCCACACACCCCTATCTCCAGAGGGAGCAGGCACCAAGAGGCCCTGGGTTTTGCCTTGTGTGTGTGTGTGTACACACTAAAGAGAGCAGTCTAAGACCCCCTGCTCCTCTGCATTGCGCAGCTCAAAGGTTGCATTAAGGACGGGTTTTACATGTGAAAAGTGATTTCCTTTCCTATGTAAAAAGAAAAAATAACCTTCCTAACAGGATGGGCTTCACCTTCAGGGCCTCATTCCTCCCAACATCCAAGCTGTCCTTTTAATAGTTCTGCCTCTGTATGAATTTGTCAACTTCAATAGATCAAGTATGGTGTTACCTTTAAGTTATTTATTAATGTAAAGTCACTCAATGCTTGTATATTTTACCAGTAGCAGTTTTGGGAAACCCAAAGGTTTTTGTTTGTAAAACAAAAAGTCAGAATACAGATTTTAAAATCTTTTTCTTTGTGCGTGATATATAAACTACAAAATTAGTCACCTCAAAAAAAATATCTCTCTGTGTTATTCCAGCAGGTTTTGAAAATGAGGACACCCAGGAAACAACAGCTGGAGGCTTTGCTCCAGAAACCAACGTTGAGCTGCAGACCCCAGTATTGCGCATCACTCAGCTGGACGCTCTTGAACTGGACTCAGCCCTTGAGCAGCTGGTATGGACCCAGTTCTCCCAATGCTTCCAAAACTTCCGCCCCGGACTCCTCACCCCTGTGGAGCCTGAATTGAGAGCTCTCCTCCATCTGCTCGTGTGGAGATTCACATTGTATTCCAGCAGCACCACTGTGGGTCAATCTTTATTGAACCTGCACTACCACAACATGCTGTCCCCTTCTCCCCATTACAGACCTCTGTCCCGTAGGCAGAAGTTGTGTCTGTTCCTGCTCACTGCAGGCCCCTGCTGGCTCCGCGAGCGTACCCATAGCCTGCTGTTGGGTCTGGGTATAAGTCCAGGAGCGTCTGTGGCTGAAAGAAACAATGGTTTGCTCAAACCAGGTCTACGTTGTTGCCTGACTCTTGTTTCTGGCATTGCCCAGCTTGTAAGTCTCATCAACTTCCTTGTGTTTCTAAA
This sequence comes from Brachirus orientalis, assembly GCA_016785285.1. Classification (NCBI taxonomy): domain Eukaryota; kingdom Metazoa; phylum Chordata; class Actinopteri; order Pleuronectiformes; family Soleidae; genus Brachirus; species Brachirus orientalis. Next base: position 1,881,432 of record JAFBJR010000258.1, on the reverse strand, counting down.
GAAAGGTCGGCATCCTATCATGGCTGAAAGGATTGTGGGAGCTCAGGCAGTTTTCAGCAAGCTCAGCGTGGTCAGGGACATAGACTACCAGTACATGAACCGGGAGCTAATCTGGCACGGCTTTGCGCAGTTCCTCATCTTCCTTTTATCACTGATCAACACAAGGAAACTGAAGGCAATGGTATCTTCATTTGTCTTTGGGGGAGAAAGTATAGACGGGGAGAAAGCCAGAGATGAGCAAGGGTTGTTAAAGGAGTGCGGACTGTGCGGAGAGTGGCCCACCATGCCTCATACAGTGGGCTGCCAACATGTTTTCTGCTACTACTGCATCAAAAGCCACAGCATTGCAGATGCTTGCCTCACCTGTCCCAAATGTGGTGCAGAGACAGGGCAACCTGAGCCAGTCAAGATGAACGTGCAGATGATTGACAGGTGATGTTATGAAGAATCATTCTGGCTGAGTTTATTTTGAAATTGTACAGACTTACTGAAACTGAATACACACAGGGACAAGATTCATTCTAACTTGTGTGAAAATGCAAGTTTATCTTTAAGTTAATATTTAATATGTTTGTATATTTATCAAAAAAACAGCACTGCAGTATTAACATTAGGGCTGGGCAATAATTCAATAACAACACATTGCTAATATCAATTTAACAAAGGTTAAATATACAGTATGTCAGTATAATACTTATGCAATCTTTAAACATACTCCTAGACAGAACACATAATTGCTTTGAATGTTTTGCTTTAGATGTGTGAAATATTTCTCTGTTAAGTGTGTATTTTTCTCTAGTTATCAGGCATTTGGTATGGTATTTGGCATTGTGATAATTACTGATATACTGATGAAAAACTTCTACATTATAAGGCATTTTGTCCAGCCTTAATGAATTAGTTGTGTCCACTCTATGAGCAGACTTTTTTTTAAAAAAGATCTGCAATGTTGTCTTAGATGTGTATGACTGGACTTGTGTCTTTATGATGTCTTTGCCTTTCAGAACAAACATCGACCTGCTATGTTTAATGTATGTGTGCATATATTGACAATCTGCTGGCCCTCCTGTTTCTCCAGCTGGACTTTGGACAGAACTATTTGTCTTTGGTGCACTGGACAGACTACAGAGAACTGCACAGAGCATATATTTGATGAGTGAACGTGTTGATTTATGCTCCAAATTGGCTCTGTGTCAGTGTGAGTCAGTGTGTGTATGTGTGTGTTTGTTGAAATGGGAATATTTGTTCTGATGAAAAATGCAGAAAGTCAGCTGAATAAATAATGGGAGGAATTTCTGATGCTTCTCATCATTGCCAAATTAGCATTTGTTGTGTATTTTATGCCTAAATTGTATTTCAACATCATTAAAATTGATAGAGTGCTACCTCTTGGGTGTTTATTTAGTTAAATGGAAGAGAGAAAGATGAGTAAAAGTTATAACAATCAGCACACACTTCACTAGACCGACCTGATCATTCTAACTCCCACTATCCATTTTCACAGCACCCCAACATGCTCAAGATCAAGGGGGCAGCCGGGGGCTTGGATTGACTAATATTCACACACACATGCATACACTTGACAGCCTGCCTCTCTTTTCCCTTGGCCTTTCCCTCTTTTGCTGCCTTACCATCGCTCTCCCTCTGTAATCTCTAGGGCCCCTGCTCCTATAAGACTGTAGTAAACTGTACCAAAACCCTGGCAGTCATCTCCTTCCTTGCAGGCGAATTACTCTCTAATCCCTGTAATGAGTCCAAAGATGCTTATTTATGCTGGAGTTAACCTCCACCAGTGAGCCCAGCCCCAGGCCAAACGCACCCCAGCTGAGTGAGGCTTCTCCTGGGCTGACACCAGAGGGGTGGGGTTGTGGTGGTGCTGCGTTTACCCAACCTTCCCCACCCCTGCCCCCACTCCCCCACTCTCATCACTCGGGCTTAATTGCTGATTGCTGAGACAATCAATCGGAACTGCAGGCGTGATAGAAAGCCTATTGCGGCGGGCCAGTCTCAGATCTACTGGCTCAGAAAGACGTACGCATATTTGCACTCAGATGAGGTTAATGTTTCAGCTGAGCAGAGAGGATAAAGCATGAAATATTTGTCCTCATTAGGTGCTTGGATGCCCTGAAGAACACTGGTACAGCTGACCCATCGTGATCTTTATTTCGACACAGGTCTGTAGAGTATAAAGGCCAGAATATACGTCCTTGGTTGTAATGCAAGTCCAAAATTGATTAATTGCATGGTGCCCATACATATACATTTTTTCTGATTAAAATAAGATGAACACCTTGAGCTGTGGATGGTTACACTCCTTTAGGTAATGATCGATTTGACATTATTGAAAAAACAAAGCTCATCACATAGATATCCCGAGCTCCTCTCTCACATCAAGGACCTTTTGACTAATTAATCCAATATAATGTAAAAGAGGCTGAGATAGGAAAGACTGGTTGTCAATATTTTATGCAGTACATAACATAATAATATATAGAGACAACAAAGCAAAAAGAATGAGATGAGAAAATAAAAGCCTGTGTAAAGGAAATTGTAAACAGAGATAATTGCTGAAACGTGAAAAAAACTTTTTTTGTGTGCAGGGTTTCTAGGGTGCTTTTTGATTTCACCCCTTAAATGTTTGGTTCAATTAAAACAAAGTTGGATCTGATTGTCTTGTTAGTTTTGGTTTCTTGTAGTATTCAAGTCCAGGACTCTGACGCAAGTCCTAATTTACAGGAGTCAGGGCTCATCTTGACTTGAACTCAAGTACTGAGGACTCAACTCGGACTCGGGCAGTGAGGACTCGAGTACAACACTGCCTTTTTTGGCAGCAGTGAAATCTGTCAGTTGATCTCTGGTGCAAAAAAGAACAAGAGAACATACCAAGGCTACTGGGGGGGGGGGTCTTTTGTGGTTTTATACAGCATTTCAGAGCGGACAACTGCTTATTTAAATAATTCAAATTTTTGAATTTGAAAATTTTGAGTGTTGAGTAATATTTGCTGTTGACACCAATTACTGTTAAAGATTCATTAATGATCAACCTAAATACCAGTGGGACATGCCATTGTCCTTACATTTACACAACAATTAAGATTCCAAACTGTTTTGCAGACATTACTGTCCAACGCCAGTCCTCAATTCCCTAGGAAAGAGAACAGATAAGGAAAAACACACTGCATTTAAGTCTGCTAATTGAGTTAGGCCATGGGTTGAATTAGTTGAAAGGTGGAACAGCGTTCTCTCGACTTAAAGAAGACGTAGCTTGTGCTCCGTTAAGCCTATCTGTCTTTTGGATCTTTTCTAATTCACAGGTTCCATGTGGGGAAGGGAAAGAGAAAGAAATCGAGATTCCCAGTAGCTATGCAAAGCAATCTGCACATTCACACGCAGCCATTTAGGGAGCAAATTGGCCCCATGCCCCCTTTGACGAAGGTTTTAAGAGAAAGGGAATTAGGGCGTTGAATCCCTAACTAGATCTCTTTCTTTGATGAGCCTCTTTATCCGACTGTCCCTCATCTCCATTTCTTTGATGTGAGGCGTTGATTTTCCTGATTAAATAGTTTTTAAAGTAAAAAGCTCTTTTCTGGGCTCTGTAATACTGGGTACTTTACTGTACCTTTTGTAGGTTCTTTGTGTGCTTGCTTGTTGAATGGTCCATCTGTGGTATTCTTTAATTGGAAGAGAGCCCTTGGCTTGCATATACTAATAAGGATAGTACAATAGATTTGATTCATACGTGAATATTTTTCTCTGAGAAAGAATGTTCATTTAAGCTTATGCCTGGCTTTTACCTCTTCATTTGAAATGGCTGGGAGGATATAGAAAGCCTTATGCATCTCTAATGAAATTAAAGAGTAAGAACACCTGTGCCTTTTCACATCTCTAAATTCCATCTCCGATGCTTCTGCTAATAGTGTAAGCTTTTACCTTCCTTTTAGGAGCAGAGTTAGAGCGAATCTGATTCTTTTTGTGAAGGAGGATATTTCTAACAAGTGACATCACTCCCAAAGAGTGAATGACACTAGTTTCATGCCAAGAAAACATCAAACAAACAAATGCACCACTTATTTGCTGACAACCCACAGAGGTTACAGGTTTTTGTTGTGGCATGTACAATATGTCAATAGGAGTTACAGGTATCTCTCATACTCAACCTATTATATAAAAGGCTTGACAAACACAAAAACTCTAAAATTCCTCCAAGGTAGGGAAATCCTGAGAGTGCTGGAGTTCAGAGCTGCAGTCTCTGCTGGTACCTGTGTTAGGAGAGTTCTTTCAACACCTTCCGGGCTTTGGATACCACTGGGCCCAATTATCTTAGTCTGCCTCCTCTTCTTAACCACCTCTCCAGTCTAACAGGTCAGAGGGACAATCAATCACACCTAAAATAAGGAGTGATTTCCTGTGTTTTTATCATAGTGTTGAAGTTTAGTCTGGTTGAATTTCACATCTTGAGAAAGATGGAATGTCACTGGTTTTGAAAATAATTTGGCCTTTCCTTTTTTTGTTCAAAAGCTCTAAAGAATTTTGTGACCCAGCATTACATTTATCTAAACTTAAACAGCAAATGGGACTTTCTGTTTGCTGTTTTGATATATCCACCTCAGTGTGTCTAAGGTGAAAGACTCACTCACTCACTCACTCACTCACTCACTCACTCACTCACTCACTCACTCACTCACTCACTCACTCATCTTCTACCACATAGTGCCTAACTCCAACTGACATAGGGCGAGAAGTGTACCAGGTACACCCTGGTGTACAGGTCCAGGTCACCAGTCCGTCACAGAGCCACACATAGAGACAAAAAACCGTCCACTCTCACTTTCACACCTACATGTCTTTGGACTGTGGGAGGAAGCTGGAGAATCTGGAGAAATCCCACGCGCACACAGAGAGAACATGCAAACTCCACGCAGAAAGGCCCTTGTTCCAACTTCTTACTGCAAAGGCAAGAGTGCTAACCACTACACCAACCTTGTGGTCAAGGTGAAAGTCTTACAGTACTTATATTAATCCGCCTTAAAATTGTTTTTTTTTTAATGTATATATTGTGTGGATTTATTTCAGTAAGTGGTGAAATTACTGTGAATAGTGCAGTTTTTAAATATTCTATCTACAGATTTCTCTATTGCATACATAAAAATTCTGTCTGATCTGCACTTCTCGTCATAGTCTCCTCCTAAAAGCACCCTGAATCACACTTTTTCTAGATGGTAAGTACGTGAGAAGGAAATACTCTGACTGAACATGAAATTGCAGTGTTATGAAATGACTGGACAAGTGAGTATTTGAGATCGCATGAAATAAAAAAAAACACCAAGCAAATGGGTTTTGTCAGCATATTTTTCTACATCTCACATCCTCTCATTCTAACACAGGACTAAAGAGACGGAAACAAACTCTACCTGACCTGTCTTCTCATTGGTGGAGCCAGGTCAGGAGTAGAGAGGGCATCATGGGGGGATTATAGGCAGGTGCGTTGTGGTGTGCCTGGGGTAAGATCTACCAAAGCCAAGCCTGTTTGTGTGTGCTCATCTTCCAGCCCATGCGTGCGTTTGGCCATCTCAGTCCGCTCTTCCTCACTGATGTCTAGAACAGACTAAATGAGCAATAATCTGCACACATCCCTCCAGATGTCCCAGTGAATTTCCTGTGGCTTAAGACGCCAGCTGAGCTCTTTGAAAGTTTTGATAACTTCTGCAAATGTGATTGAACCTCTGCTTGTTCAGGAATGTCACGCACGACACAACATGCTTATTCCTATTCCACCTCAAAATGATGAAAAAGGAGGCATGTGCCTTCTCTGGTACTTGGGCATCTACAGTATTAGCAGAATATACTGTTATCAGGAAGACTGTCAGAAAACAGTGTCATATTTATGGAAAAGCAGAGAAATTAAAATTCAAATGATATCCTGATGGACTTTTTCCAAGGAAAGTTTTCCTCTATAATTTTACAGTAATGTTAGTAAAATGCTTTAAGGTGACAAAGATGAATATGAAAATGTTCAGATGTGGTTTTAATCCAGTTTTTTAAAAGCACAAATCATATACCAAGTAAAAAGACCTTTTCTTTCTCTAATTATATTTTGTTTACATTTTCCTCTAACAACAATGCAATGAATAGATATTTCACTTTTTCTTGTTGCAGCTTAAGCCATAGACTAATTTTCATAAATATGGGTCTGATCACAGTGTGCTCAACCAGACAGAGGAAGGTGTCATACTGTATGCATATCACTGCTACTACAGGACCCTCAGTCCACAGTCCACACAAGCAACCAAAAACAAGCAGGATCATATGTGAAATGTCATGAAAATTTGGTCATGTCCCGCAAATATGACAAAGATCCCTTCAATTTATTGACTAAATCCATTCATGTAAAAACAGTACAGAAGTGAAAGGAAATATTGTCCACAAATGGAAATTCCAATAAAGCATAGAAAGAAGCATCAGCTCTGTATGTGAGGATAATAAAGATTTTCAGTCTGGAAAATGGAGCAAGAAGAATTTCTAAATTACATGTGTAGGCAACACACTGAACAATGAAAAGAGCAGGCAGAAAAAGTCCTAACCCTGTAAAGTATAAGGCTGCCAGGTAATGACAATGCATTTGTGCATTTCAGCATCTTGGAATCTCCAGCTTGCCATGGAAGGAAGAAGCATAATTTCGTGGTTACCATGGATACCCGTATGTGAAGGTTTTACTGTGAGTCTCAACTCCTTGAGGAGATCAGTGTCAACCAACATTAACCTGCTCAGTCCAACAGATGCATGGAGACACACACGGCACACGCGGAAGAAGAAGAACAAAACACACATACACATCACATGCTGCATTGTACAAACTGAACTGCGGCTTCTAAGCACAGCTGTGAATAGAGAAACATATTGTCAGAGCTGATAACACGGGGCTGTCCTGTGGGAAAACTTTGGTTTAAATGATGCCTATAAATCCTGAGATAGTAAATCTGTCAAATTCTGTGATCATTGGCATTTGAATTGGAATGATGCGAATGAAAGTTGGCCTTATATATCAATATAAACACGGGTTTAACTCATACTTCATGTGTATGTAATGCTCAAGCAAGTCTTGAATTAACCTGGCACAAGAGACATTTTTCAGTAGATATTTATCAGTGTGAAATTGTGGGACAAACAGAGATTTTACCAATAACAATCATTAATTAGGGTTCCACTCCAGGTTTAAGAGAGCCAGGGTCATGCTATTGTTCAAGTGTTACAGCAGGTTACACTAAATATTTGCTGTGATTTTTTAAAACGTTGTTATTTTAAAACTATATTCATGCTTCCTGTGTTGCCTGGATGCGGTTCAAAAACGTGATTGAGAAACAATTATACTGAATGGTCAATATAACATTGTTAAAACAACAATTTCAGTATTATATATGTAATAATATTTTCACTGCTTTTCAGTCACTTTATGTGGTTTCATGTCAGTTTCATTATGCATTCACATTATGCATTCCTGTAGAACCCACTAAATTAATACATATGCATAATACAACTGACCTTGTTAGAGCTGGGTCAAGTACAGTGTGGCACAATACAGAAGAACAGCTTGTGTCTTTGTGGGTCTTACATTTTTTTCCGCTCTAAAACCAATCCTGGAAATAAAAGCAAATTTTGTCAGCATTAGTTTTTCAGGTTTGTGGTTTGGCCACTGTGCAGTGCCCTCTTGGAAGTCACAATATATACTTTAATAACTACATAAATGGAGAGGAAAAAAAAGACATAAATTAGGGCCCCAGATTTTCTTGCGTTCTAATTGCAAATAAGCTATCTGGCATTTTTAGTCTTTGTTTTCACCCTCTTCTAAAACATGCCAGACTTTTCTCTGAAGGGCCCCTGACTGACACTGTGGGCTGCTTGTCAAGTATTATGTTCTCGGGTTTTTGAGCTCGTCTTCTGCGCCAAGCTGCTGGAGTCCTCTCTGCCTCATCCACAAAGGCTTACACAACATTCAGCAGTCATATCTCTGATTGTCTATCTAGGAGCCCGGTGTGTTTTCTTTCAAAGTCAAATTAAAAAGGTATGCCAGAAAAGAAACCGTATCTGCAATTCAGAACACATTTTTCTATCAGACAGGAGATATATTGCCGCCTAAGTATTGTCAGATGTTGGCAAATTCCACATATTTTTCATATCCAGCCCCCCTGAAAGTTGGGGCCGTTTCAATACTCAAGGCACATCATTGACAAAGACTGCTTGACCTTAGGTGCACAGGCAGAAATGAACCAAATATCCATAATTTTTTTTAACAAAAATATTTTCTCTGATATAAATGCAATATCACCGGCCATAAATCATTTAGTAAATCGTTTGAGAAACACATTTATTTGGGTGGGGGGGATTCATCAATAAACATGGCTCCTGTGGAAAGTTTTATTTATATATTCATACATTCAATAGATTCAGTTATTCATTTATTCACTCATTCACAAGGCCTAGTCAGTGACTATGCGTCAGGCCCCGGTGTGTGTGCGCGCGGGTGTGTGTGACCTGCGGCGTAGCCTTGCTATGCTGCGGGCTAGTACCGTTCCCCAGGGGGCTCTCATCTTTTACTGAGCCCTGACAGAAGATGGAGGCTGGGAAAGGAGTCCGCTGCATTAAAAAGCCTTTACCTAGCTCTGATTTATCACCCCTACCTCACACACACACACGCGCACACACACAAGCCTTGCCTGCCTGCCAACCCACTTGCCGTCTCACCATTCCTCGCTGCAGCTAGACTTTACACTCTATCAAACACACAGACATATAGATGCATGCGCGCACGCACGCACACACACACACACACAATAAAATGGACACACCATCAGACACATACTCGTTCCATCATAAGATGGCTGCCTCAGAGAAAGAGCGAGGCGCCGCACGCTGCACCACAGTGGTGATTTTGCATTTTAATGGTACCACTCCTCCTGTTACCCTTCTCCCCCCTCAGCTGGTAATTTTGGTGAGTCGCAGGCGACCTCACCACAGGAAGACAGAGCGACACAATTACGGGACAGCATTTCCTGAATGCGCCACCTGCAAATGGCCGCATTTGAATCTGTCTGCCACTGAGGAGGTGAAGGAGAGGAGCAGCGAAAGATGGGTGTTTTTTTTTGTGTGCATCTGCACTGTGGAGGAAGTGCACTGATCCAATCAAAGCTGGTCGGTGGTTGGGGTAGATGACTATGTATGAATGTCAAAACATGAAAATAATTCAAACAAGACAGTATGTTTCAAATCACCTTTTTTTTCCCCACAAACATATTATGGATAGACACAGACTGGACTCAGGTAAACTAGTTCCTTATTTTAACACTGTGACTGACTGGTGCAAGAATCTGCATGGCGTCCTAGAGAACACCTGCTGCACACGCGTTCTCTGTGAGCCTTTGATTGCACAGGAAGGCACCCAAACACATACACACAAAAGGAGAAGGTGAATGTGTTCACAAAATTCAAATTCAAAGCTGTGTGCAGTTGCCGTAACCTGAGACACGGACAAAGGTGAACGCTGGTTTTAAAATGAACTACAACAATGATAAACACAAACATACAAGCCCACGCACACATGCATTCACACACACACACACACACACACACACACAGGACTTTGTCCTTGAGAGGACCCAAGACTCGGTAATCATATTCATTCATTCACTCATTCACATGGGTGGAATGCATTTGCTCCATCTCTGCTTGACTTATTGCATGAGCACAGATAAAAAAAAAATGAAGGGGGAAAAATGGGTGAAATGAATTAAATTTCTGAATAAAGATTTTTTTTTTCAAGACACATTAATACAAGTTGACTGCAGAGGGAGATAAATGTTAAACATGACTAATTTGCATGGCATTACTGGTCATGATCAAGAGAAGACACAACTTTGATGGGCATTAATAACTGACTAATAATTCTTATATGGATGAATCTTAAGAAATATAAAGGCTCAAATCAAAACAAAACTCATTTTAGAAAAGGTCATTTAAAACACCAAAAACTATTTTGTCCGCACTGTTTAAACTCATAACATGAAAAGCCCATAAAAATTCATACATTTTTATGGGCTCCTTGTGTATCATTATTAAAGGCTTTTACTTAAGTTTTGTAAAAAGAAGAAGAAATTAATGATTTAACAACAGATCTGAGTAGTACATAGAACATTTTGGGATTAGGAAAACAATGAAGGGGTCAGGAAAGAGCATTTGCACATAATGGCAAAAATGAAAATGACCTTACTTTAGTAAATGCTTGCAAATTGGTGTATAAAATGGCCAACTGAGTACATGACTATATGAACCTTGGTGAATAAGAATCTTATGCTCTGTGATTTAAAATCCTAACCATCAGTGTGTGTGCGCTAACTAATATGTATACAAATTTGTGTGTTTGTGAATAAGGAGGAGATCGCTGGTATAATGTATTAATTACCCACTTGTCATATTGGAGGCAGCTGATGTTACAGAAATGATGGTAATAACTGATTCATTCCAGAAAATCCATTCTTTAACTTTAAATTCTATATACTTGTAAAATGTGCATTTTCAAATTAAAAAAAAGGGCTAACAATACTACAGTGCATAATCACTGACCTTGCCGGGGACCTGGTCCTGATGAGGCAGATCCTCATTTCTGAGGAACTGGTTAAGTTTAAGGCTATGATTTAAACTGTGGTTAGGGTTAGTAGTTAACTGGTTATGGTTAAAGTAAGTAAACGCAGCTGTGCAAACCTGTGTGTGCCGCATGTGTGTAAGGATTTTAAGCTTTTGCATTTAAATCCAACTTTTTTTAAATTGTTTATTTATCCTTGAGAAAGCTACAAACCCTTACACACATGTGTAGATTACACCCAGTCTAGATTACCTCACACCCCTGCTTATATATTTGAGTGCGCATGAGTATGTGCGTGCCTATAAATGTGTTTGTCCGTATGGCGTAAACAATCCCCTACTCCTGTCAGGAGCACAACGTGATCCATCAGTTTCTCCACAGAAAACCAATTTCACTGGAGATGTTCAGTTTTTCACCGACACAAACCACCTATCTTTGGAGAGAGCGCAAACAGGGGAAGAGAGAAACACACATGCGGAGAACAGAGGGAGATAAAGAAGGAGGGAAGAGAATGGCAAGGCAATAGAACTGAGAAGAGAAGGAGACAAGGAGCAAAATTCAAAGAGAGGGATGGTAGGAGTAAGAGAAAATAAAAAAGCTGTGTGTAATAGGACACACTATTATTTGCTGTCTCATCAGTTCAACATAGTACATAAACACAGTTCATCTCCTACTCTCATGTGCACAGGGGGTTAACACATATGAAGTGCTTTAATGCAAATGATCCAAAAGGAGAAACATGGTGCTTTCAGTCTCTACACAGTGGTGTATGCAATTTAAAAAAATAAATTTAAAAGACTGAAACAGGGGGAAAAAAAGAGTTATTTTTTGTAACTTTTGACCGTTACAGCTTGAGGAGTGGAATTATGCACAGAAGTAAGGCACACTGTGGCAGCCTAGTTTTGCTGCGTTGCAGCCGGCAGATGACAGCATAATTACAGAGCGTCATCTCGTAACACGTGATTAAACAAACAATGCATGTCATTTTTTTCCTAAGGTCCCAGTTGCCAGCGTCTTTTATTTTCATGCTTGTGTTTGCTGGATAGTGGTGTTGCATGTTGTTCGCTTGAAGGGGGGAGGGAGACCGAGGTGAATCCACGCATGTTTGTGAACATATGTGGGCACGCACAGAGGCTGCCAGACAGAAATACTGTATGCCGACACAGGCGATGGATAGGAGGCTAATGTATCTTTGTCATAATGGCCTTAAGTTGAAACAAGATGAGAAAGGCCTTCATTTTAGAGGAGCTGCATTGCTACTAATGACTAGAGGGCCCCCAACTGCCATCTCAGCCTATTATAACTTTGTGATGGCTCTTCTGTGTTTTTAAAGATGAATGCAAATTAAAAAGCATTAGGCTACATTCATTTACGGTCTTTGGCACTTTTGGTCTGAGGGCCACTTAAGGCTGCCTTATTTCTTCAAATGACCTTGAAATCAAAGAAAGAGCAAGTTTTAATGATTTAGAGGGCTCTTAAAGACTGAAAAGGAAAAGCAACACAGGGTCTCATTAAAATTTTCATTTAAACATTAAAAAAGCTTTTTGTTTCTAATGTTCCTGCCAGGATGTTGAGTTGATGTACAAAGAGACCCCTAAGAATGCCCAGCATCTGAGCCAATTTTATGTCAGTGCACCTTCATCCCTTCATCCTTCATCAATGATTCTAAAAAAAAAAAAAAAAAAAAAAAAAAATTACAAGGCATACTTATATGTCTGCTTTATAATTTTCCTTGTAAGACTGTGATAAACATGCTGTGGAGCTTTGTGATTTGGTGCCGGGCCTGTGAATGACCGAGGGAATGCATCGTGTCACTTTATATTAAGCGTCTAGTTCCTCACCGCCTGCTCCTCTGCTGCACATGGTATGATTTCACTTTGTGGGTGTATGTGAGTATGTATGTGAACAAAGAGTGAGACATATCCCATCATCCCCTGGAATTCCTTCATTCCCCCCTCTGTAGCTCCCTTATTTCCCCAATGAGTCAACTTGCCTTGTAAAATCTTTACCCTGTCTACTCAGAGCCCTTTAAAATGTAAAGCAATGTTACAAAGTCTGACATGCTGATCTCTCTTTTACATTCCTGGGGTCCAGTGAATGTAAAGAAAGCCGTGGCTGTCCAGAGTTAAGTGTGGGCGCCCACTTTATGGGTTGTTTTCATGCTGCAAGAAAATATGTTAGGAACTGATGGCAGAAGTGTAACACTGTTTGTTTGTTACAGGTGGTAAGGCGTTAGGAATGCCACAAAGAGAGAAAATGTGCCACATATTTTTCAGCATCTGGCATGTGGATCCAGTACCTCCATAACTTCACCTCTCATGTGTTTTGTTATTTGCAGCCCTGACAACAAAAAAAAAAGCCTTTAACTGTTCAGAAAACTACACAGCATCCTTTCCAAAACAGGAAATCAGGCTTTTGTCCGCTCGAGATGGCATCAAAAAACACCTTGTTTCATCTGTCTTAAGCAATCCCATCTTGACGCCTTCACACGTCCCCATGTGGGCCTGTGCTGCTCCTCAGAACATATTGGGAAACAGCACAAACGATCTGCCGGGGAACTCCCAGCGGGCTGCCATAACATGCTCGTTTGCCGACGTACCTCTGTTGCACAGAGCCCATGTTTGATTCCTCTCAGGTTGCCCCTCCCTTTTTTTTTTTCTTCCCTCTGCTTATCTCTCACTCTCTCTTTACTTCTATCACTTGCTCATTTCACTGTCTGTATCACCTGCTTCCTTTATTTCTCTCTTTCCTTCTGTCCCTGTCTATCTGCGTCTCTCTCTCCACCCCCCACCCCCCATCTCCTGCACTTCAGAATACATGTTAGTTGGCTGTGTGTCTTGAAGAAATGCCAGCAGTGATTGTATCCTTCATCCACAATGCAATAATAAAGGCAGGTGTACTCCTGCCCCCTCCGTTTTCCTCCCTTTCCTTCTCGCCTTTTGTAGCACAGAAATTAAATTGCACCAGTAAAAGCAAGAAGGCCAGAAGAAAGATACAGAGAGGAAAAAAACGATTATATTGCCTTTTTTTGGTAAGTTAGTTTGTGTGCGGCCTTTGTTGACACCTGGGTTAATCCCACAGAAAATGCTGTTAATGTTTATTTCCCGTCTTAGAGGATGCATCACAACAAAAAATTGTGCCCTTTGTTGTATATGCTGCTTCCTGCTCCGCACAGATGCAGTGCTGCATGTCGAATGCACAGACAATATTTATCCCCTCATTTACTAAAACTGAATTTCCTCCTGGGGGTGAAAAGTTTTGCAGAATCAGTCGTCGGAGTCTAAAAGTTGCATTACACCTGTTAGAAGAAAAAACAACAGGTCCTGTTTTGGTGCGTACCCCTGCGTTCAGCCTGCAATAAATAATATGATTCCATGTTGAGTATTTGTTCATGGGGGAGGATGGTTTCCGGATTTCTCAGGTGTAATGCTGTGGTGGATGAATCACAGGTGTTGGAGATACTGTATGGTGGATGGAGCCCAGGTGCTGGAGTTATTTCCGGTCTGTGCTGTTAATCACCAACCTGACGTTAAAATATGGCTTGCAATTTAGCAGTTTTAAAATAGACTCCCCCTGACTGCATATACTTAGCTTTGGAAATGATAATAAGGGCAAGATAGAGTCAAGAGACAAGAGAATGTTTCGTTTGAATGTGAGCTGCAAAATGTGCTCTGTTTTATCAGGGAATGTGGGCTCAAACTCTGAAGGATAATAGAAACTAAAAAGGATCTGATGCTGTCTGCCTGATAACAATAATTTGACAGTTTCAATTCCTCAGCAGCAATCATGGCTTTGATGTAAGGAGCTGATTAGTTCCTAACTTAACCAATTTCTGCAGAAAGATTTATGTGCCAATGCAGCAAATCTAAGAAGAGCAAATGAGCGAGAGCAAGTTCCCGCTTTTCCCACAAAACATGTTAGACAACAAAGAGGCATGGGAAGTGTGTATGTGGGCATGCACTATTGATCAGAATTCCTTAGATGAACCCATACACAAATACATTGTCAGTAAAGAGTAAATAAACGACAGCGGTGTTATCAAAAAGACATTCGCTCTCTCTCTTCCTTCCTTCCTGTTTGTGTTTACATTCATTTCTGCTGTGGCCTCTGGAAGAGTCAGAATGTGACAAAGGTTTACATCAGAGACAGACTGTCTAAATATCTGATTATAAGCTGTTTATCCTGGTTAAATGATGACAACATAGTAGCGCCGATACGCGAGAGGGCTCAGATGTGAAGCTGGTCAATATCTATTGACAGACAAATCATTGTTGTTGTTCTTTCGTTTCGTCATTGTCCAGGCCCAATGCATGAGGGTCTAAACTGGGAGTGAATGTGATTGGATTTTCAGTCTCTGTCATTAAATTCCCATGCGGGGAATACTAATTCCAGTATTTAGAGCGGTGATGCTAGGGCTTGCTTTCATCTTAAACTGATTCCAGTCTAATTAGATTGGGCATGTGGGGGGTGGTGGATGTATGTCTGGACTAATCTCTGCCTCTCTGTCCCAAACATTGTATTATCCAGAGAAAATCCATTGGCTGCAGGCTATTCAAAGCCAGATCTGCCTCCACTGCAGCTTCTGTACTGTATCATCTGGAGAGCTGTGGCTAGAAGGCTACACTGCAGTGAGGGTGGAACCTAATGGTCGTGAGTGATGTATGGGTTGCAGAAAACGCCATTTAGAATTTACAGTAAACCTTTTATCGTGTATTCAGGGCAAGACCGTTCACTGCTGTGGCCTCTTTAGCAAAGCTGCGTCTGAACTACTCTTCTCTTCAGAGGGCATTTTTATTCTAGGACAGTGCAGTTAAGAAGTGGAATTGGGTGGCCCCTTAAGTACGGTCACATTAAAAAGGTTTGTTTTTAAGATAATATACTTTGTCTGACCTATAAACTAGAATTGCAGAGGCCAGATGTGGTAAACAATATTCTCCTGTACACAAACAGGCATGCACATATTTGCTGTGCACAGATCAGCCTCTGTCACCCTGCCTGTGAATTACTGACAGACCATAGTGAAAACACAGTGTAAAGAGGTCCTTTCTCGAGGCACTGAGAAGGCCAGAAAAATGAAAGGCCTTCAGCCATTATTCTCCACAAAGGTCAAACACAATTCAATCCCATAGTATTGGGGGGGGGGGGCTATTTCAGCAACTGCCTGCACTTTATGGGTGAGCAACAGGAAAGGACCATTCAGCAGCACATTAGTCAAGGGCGAGGGGTGAAGTCAGATGGGGGAGACATAAAAAGATGTTTTTGAGGCTTTTACATGTTGCGGCTGTTTCTCTTCACCCTGTAGTGTTTGAGCAACACAATAGAGGCCACAACCAATTCTGCCAGAGTAAAAAGATCCTCATCTTCCCCTTCATTTTTGATGTCCTTGTGAAATTTCATTAGGTGGATTTAACGACTTGTGAACGTTGGCTTTCTCTGTGACCCTGACACTGGTGGCGGACACATCTGGGTGGCAGGGTGTGATGTATTGTGTTGGGATCTTTCTAAGGTTCCATTTTTAATGTGGCAGCATCTGTTGACCTCCGATTTCAAAAGTCCCCCTTTGTCTCACATCGGTGGCAATTTTTCATCTCAATCAGTGCCTTTACATGCAGGGAAATGGAAACCTATGTTTTCAACACAAGGTGGCTATGGCCCATTGATGCTTTGCTTCATTTGCCTGTGGTATCTGAACAATAGGTCAGGGTGGTGCTTTATAAAAGAATAAAATGAGACAAAAGATCTGGTAGCAGGACGAAACAACTGTCATTTGTTGTGTGTTATGGTTACATGCATGTTTACAAATTGTTATGGTTTGTTACTGTGAACCTTTCCCTTGTTATGGTCCAGTTTTTAAGTGGCATCTGATCAGATCCAGATAAGCAGACACTTAAAATCATAATCCCGACAGCTGAGTCAGATTACCAAAATAACATAATGATAGTAAATGCCCATTATATAATTCTGAATTTTTGACCATTGGCGACAGAGATTAGAGTCATTAGAGAGTGGTTGACACAATATATATAAGAAAATGATGCACTAATTCAAATGTAATATTAAAAACAAAATGGTTTTCAAAGTCGGTGGTAAATTGCTTCATTTTAAAGAACTTCACTGGAAATTCAACTCTCATAAAACTGGTTAACACACACTTTTGTTGAATTGAAAATTGAAAATATTTTAAGAGTAGCCATACAAGCCAATATACTTATATAAAGATAAAGATATTTTGGTCATGAAATTATAGGCACTGCAAATGTTTAAAAGACTAATGTGATTTGGAAATCGTGTATACTTTCAACTTGATTGTAAGCTGTCATGTAAGAGACATGAGGAAGACAAGCTGAGGAGACTCCCATAATCCCATGAAAAACTTAAAAAAATAAATAAAGAATATGTGATTGGATCAAACTGGTTTGCAGATACAGTTTTTAATGTATCACAACAATGAGCAACAAACATACTTGATGAACTATTTCCAGAAGTTGTTCAAATACCATCTACAATAAACGTCATTTCAACTATGACAACAGGTCTGTGACAAAATAAAAAAACGGTTTCAAAACCATGTTATTACCGTGATACGGTACAGTTGAGACCTCAAACAGTACAGTAACAAAAACTAATGCGACTACTCTCTATATATAAAACATCAATAACATTTTTGGTTTAGTTTATTTAAAGTTTTAGCCATAGGGGCTTCTTCTTATTAAAACCTCAGGGTGCATTTCCTATGTAACCCAGATGTTGAAGAGTACATATTGTGTAGGATATGATTGCGCCATGAAAATCCCTTTGACATCCAGAAGAACAATTCCAATTTCAACCTTTTGAAGGCTGTCCCCACAAACATGACACAATCCATCCATTTGTTTTAAAAAGTTCTTTTTTTTTCTTTTTGGCTGCTGTGCAGTTGCAATATCTATGTACAGTTATATTATTGGACCATCCTTTTTGTTGGTTTGTTAGCTTTTACCAGTCCTTGGTGTGGAAAGCGTCCTGTCTGATGCTAACATCTTAGCACGTGATGCTAGCTGACAGTTCAGTCTGTTGATGCTGAGCCACAGAGTAGGGAAAGGCAAAAAGCCAGAGTTGTGAAAGCCTTTGGAATCAGGACAGTCGCTCATCTTTGTACAATGGCAGAATTGCACCTTGGGAGGCCAGGATGTCTCTTATGAAACACAATCGAAAAGTGTCTTCAGGAATAAAGTAAATGTTGAAATACTAAAAATCCAAAAAATGACATTTAAAAAGCTCACGCAGAAAATTAAAAACTGACATTTTGCTTTAAAACTTCAAAAAAAAAAAAACAAAAAAAAACAAAACAAAACACCTTTACAATAATAAAACATAAAAGGAAATGTTACTTGATTTCATTGTTTGAAACAATAACTAAGCATGATTTGATTTAACCTGTCAAACAGTTGCATTACATGCTACTTGCTCATCTCAGAATAGGAAATACCAAAAGCAATACATTTTTGCATTTCTTCATATTAATAAATTTGTACCATGCACAGCCAACTACGAATATGTACAACAGCTTAGCGTTCTTTGTTCACAAGCCTTTTACTTTCATACAAATAGCCTTCTGTTACTTTGGAATGAATCACATTGGTTTCAATTACCAAACTAGAAAGTGATTCGTAAAAAATTGAACACCCTTTTGACAGCTTTCACATTCTTAGTTCCACAGCAAAATAACAAAATAAAATAAAAAGGAAAATAGCAAAGCAAAGCAATTAATGAATCAGTATTTTGTCTGTTAGAAAGTTGAGAGAATTTATGGCAAGCAAAATAACATTACACAGTAGCAGCAAACTTTGTAAGGTAATACTCTGCAATGTTGAAATCACTGAAAGTGGAAAAATAAAAATGTTGACTTAAACTGTAGATCATCAGAAGTGCCCAGAGAAATTGATGGGAGGATGTCAACCTATGCAATAAACGCGTGTCTACATGTAACACTGTTTTAAGTCCTACAAGTACATGAAAATGTTTTAATATACAACACAAATGCTGTTGTCCCCCTTTTAAAGCAGCATATTTTCAAATGTATAGCAAATAAGCATACCTTTTTTTTTTTAACATTGTGACCAACTTGTACCTTAACATTTTCAAGTATACAGTACTGCTTTCATGGATGCACCAATTAAATAGGTCTCTAGATTGTTAGGCATCAATCCTGTAACAAATATGGACCAATATGCTGCTGCAATAGACACAAATAATAATTAAAATACATACATACATACAAATGGAAAAAAAAAATCTATTAAATTAACAAATGGCCTACTCAAATAATAAAAAGTCAAACAAAAACAAAATAAGTGCACTATAGTCCAGACACAAGCAGGTACCGCAACAGTACAGCAATTCACAAATGAAAAATGTTATATTCACATAATCCGAGAGAGTCTATCAAAACTAGAGTTATTACCTCTTCAGAAAAGGGTGTGAGCAGAGGTAAAAGTGAGAAGGTAAGAGTTGGCACAGATTAGTATATACTACAAGAAAAAAAGGAAAAAACGGGGAGGGAAATAGATACAGTTTGTTGAAAAACAAACCGGCAAACACAGGGGCATCATACACATTTACTTCACCATTCTATATTCCCTCAGTGGCAAAACCATAATGTCTTTGTAGGGTAAAACTAAAAGGATATGCACACCGTCCATTGTAACAGTAATATTGTCTCTTGGTACTCTATACACATCAAGGAAATGCGTCCGATAAAGCTTGACATGTTTTGGTTATAAGCCAAGTATACCTAGGCTTGTTGCTGCTTTAACAAATGAGAAATGTTATGTTCTGACCTGAGAATTTAAAGCTACTGAATTACACCTATCTAAGAGATTCTCTTTGAGGGTTCTGGATCGTCATCCCATACAGTACATGCTAGCATTTGGAAAACAATCCAGCTGAGGTGCAATTTGCTATCGTGAGAGTTTTTGGCTTGAAACAAGCTCCCCAAGGGAGCCTGTGGGATTTTTTCCTACTCCATGTTTTTGTATACAATATAAGCTCAGTCAAGCATCTGCAACAGTTCTGTCCATAACAAAAATCAATCAATATCTTGCCAGCATATCAATATGGGAAAAACAATCCTGAGTCAATCATTTGGTACTGTAATTTTTTTTGGGTTAAGAGAGACTTTGGAACTGCAGTTTAAAAAGTCTTATTTTTTTTTCTTTGAGCAAGGGATCCTTTTGTCACTCCTACACACTGAACATATCCATTCTGATACTACTGAAGCTCGCGTCTAGGCCAGAGGCCGGTTTAGCCTTGACTTCCAACGCATTTTCTAAATCATCCAGCTTCTGGCTTAGCTCATTGTCAGACTCATCTGAACAACTCTCGGTGGGTAGTGAGGTTGGAACCCCTGAGGTGCTGCAGGAAGTTGAGGTAACCGTTGACGGTGAGGAGAGGGGGGGAGGAGGAGAGGCAGACGGGGAGGAGGAAGCAGCTTTCCGGGCTGTGGTGGCCTGGAACAGGACATTTGGCCAGGACTTCATGGACAAGCGAGAGAGATGAGGAAAGGTGTTATTAGAAGAAGCTGCAGACTGCGAGGTAGATGTGGTGTTAGGAGTAGGGGAGCAGACAGAGTGAGGTAATAATCTAGTATGCTCTTTGGCATTTCTCATTGCTTGTTTGATTGTTTTCTCTTTGTGCAAGCTCGACTGAAGGTGTTGGCCAAGCGCTTCATTCCCGTTAACAACCACATTGCAGGCAACACAAGTATAGTTGCTCACTGCCTTTCGAAGCACTGTCTCTTGCAGATCAGTAAAAGGATGTCCAAAGTAACAGAAGGACTTCTGATGACGCACTACTGAATCTTCGTCAGCAAAAATCATCTGGCACTTCCTGCATATAAACTCATGCTTGACAGAAGGTACGATAAAAGCTTCTGGTAAATCCGTGTTACTTTTGGTATCTGTTTTGGGTTCTTCTTTTGTGCTTTCTGTTGAAGAGCCTTTGTTGGTGTCATCCTTAGCATCTATAGCATCTTTTGGTTTGAACAAGTTGGTGGTGGTGCTCTGTATGCTCTGTTGTGTTTTCACAGGGGTTGGTTTCTGCTGCTGTGGCTGTTGTTTCTGCTGTTGCTCAAGTTGTTTCTGCTGCTGCTGTTGTTTCTGCAGTGAATCCTGAAGGGACTGCTGGTACTGCTGCAGGAGAGCGGTTGGTGAGAGACCAGTTGCCATGGCAGCTTGTGGGACTGCTGCTGGGCCATATGGAAACAGGCTTTCCATTCCACACAGTGGTGGAAAATAGCCTCCTGTTTGGACCCCTCTAGGAAGTTGGGGAGAAAAGCAGTTGGGGAATCCAGGAAGAAAATAGGGCAGGAACTGCCCCCCAAAGAAAGAAGTGGGATCACTTGCTGCAAGAGCATTTTGAAGTGCCTGAAGCTGTGCAGCATCCAGTGGAGTCTCATTTCCTGGTTTCCCTTGAGATGGAGATGGTTTCTCCCTTATCTTGGCCATGCTAGGGGTCTCAGGGCGTGAGCTGCTCTCATTCTCTCGTTCCTTCACCTTCATCTGAGTTGATTTATCACCTTGTTTCTTGTTGCTGTCTCTCTCTGTGTCTTTGCCTTGCTGCTCTGTATGATTAACTGCTGCCAAAGGTGTGGAGGGAGGAAGAGGAGGAGGAGGAGGAGGAGGTGGTGGTGGAGGAGGAGTCTGCAGAAGAGTCTTGGTTGGGGTAGTGCTGAGAGACATGGCAGGAGAGGGGGTGGCTGGTGTAGGGAACCCAAGCATGCCAGCACCGGGAGACGCTAAAGCTGAAATACAGTGGTATATAAATATGGAAATATTCAATATTTAAATAGTCAATTCCAATTTCACTAAGAAGACCTGTTTGAGTAAAAGCAAGTTAAAGATGTTAAATTTGTCACTGGCTGACTATCTCTCTTATCAAGATTTTGTTATGGATCAAAACTGTCACATGCGCATTATGATAATTTCACTTTGCCAATATATTACAATATAAACATACCAAACCTACAATAAGGGGAAAAACAAACACAAAAACCATGATAAAGATACATGTGTTGTAAAAAAAATCTCTGTATTATCAATTAGCAGGTCAACTCTGATGCTGACCACATGCACTAACACCCACCATTTTTTTTTTTCATTTTAAAATAGTTTAAAAATAAAACTTTTTGACAAACACCACTGTGATACAGAAAAGCCAGTAGTACAGTAGAATAAAATAGTGCATGATCTACCTCAGTTCATAAAGCTTAGAGTCTATTCTTTTTTTATTAACATTTTTTAAACCCTTCGTCATACTAACTCACCAGGTGTGTTGGGTGGGAAAACAGGAAGTGATGATGGCCCATTGACCCCAGGAAGCAGCACAGGTGGTAGGCCAGATATCCCTGGGAAGCCTGAAGGTAGGCTGAGACCATGAAGTGCATTATTGTTGTCCACTGCAGTCTGTTGCTGCTGGCCAGGCAGGCTGAGTGCCTCTCCAGCTTTCTTCATACGGTCGAGCTCTTGCTGTGCCATGAGCTGACGGACAGTGGTTGGTGCTAGGTAGTCCTTTTCTCTATCCACTTGATTTCCCAAGGTTTCTTGCACTTTGGTGATGTGCTGTTTGGAGAAAATATGGTCTCGGATGGACATCCGGGCTGTGTACTTTACACCACACAAGGTACACTCAGGCCTGGGACCATCTGGTGAGCCTTGACTTATCATGAATGGCTTTCCAATGTTAATTTTAAACTTCTTTTCTTTAGCACGGGCATTCTGGAACCACACCTGGACAACACGCTTGGGGAGCCCAATCTCATTGCCCAGCATTTCACACTCTTGCATTGTAGGAGTGCGGTAGTCACTAAAACAGGCTTTCAGGACTTTAAGTTGCAGGTTGCTCATCTGTGTCCTGAATCGTTTGTGGCCTGGTCTGTCTCCAGCATTGCTGCCTTTTCCAGTCTTGCTGAAGGGGTTACCTGTCCCAAAGGGACTAGGGGAACTGGGATCAGCTAGGCTTGATGATTCACTCCTGTCATTGCTTTCATCCATTTCATCATCCCTGGAGCTAATGTAAGAGTCACAGTCTTTTCCAGAAAAACTAAGGGCAGGGCTTACCATGCTGAATTGGAATCGTTCACTGCCACCATCAGAATTTGGCAGTTGGCCACTCTTGCTGTCATTCAGCTTGTCACCTCCATTGGCAGTGAGGCTCTCAACCTCATTGTTATTACCCTCATCTCCAGTTGTTGCATCACTTATGGCTGTGTTAATTGATGATGTCTCATCAAAGTCCATCTTAGTGAGATCATAAGACGAAGCTTCTGCTGAATTAATATTTGGCCCTTCAGTTTCATCACAGTTTTCAGCTTTTAAGGATGAAGGGCTTAAGAAGTTTTTTAATTGCGCCTCTGATGGTTTGAGTGGAGTTGAGGATGCAGCAGGCAGCTCATACTCATTTGGCTCAGTCTTGGTAGGCAGCTGTGGGAAGTCAAAGTAATTATACTTATTTGGGCTTTCGCCTCTTTCATTGTCTTGATTCATCAGTGGACTTGGTGGTAAGCTAAAGCCTGCCTGCTTAGCTTCATGCCAGTGCCTGGATCTGATGTGGCTATCTAGAGCAGATTTAGCCTTAAACAGAGCTCTGCAAAAGGGGCACTTTTTGTGGGTCTGGGAGGGCCCTATAGCTCTAAACTGCCCCTTTCTCTCTCTTGCACGAGTGTTTTGGAACCAAACTTGCACAACTCTCTTTTTCAAGCCAACCTCTCGTGCAATGTGGTCTAACATCTTCCTTGTTGGGTTAGAGTCAAGTAAGTATTTGTCATAGAGAATCTCCAGTTGTTCTGGTGTAATGGTGGTTCTCAAACGTTTATCTCTGTGTTGCTCTTCACTACTATTTCCACCATCTTTATCATTCGCACTTTCCTCCTTGTCATCTAGTTTCCTCTTCATTGCTGCAGAGCCTGATGCAGAGGCCAAACCAGCACTACCCTGAGAGGTCATTTGGGAAAGGCCTCCAGATAAAAGCTGACTAGCCATCAAGGGGTTGTTGGGGTCAAATATCATATAGGGCATATCCATTGGCCTTTCAATAAACTGAGAGTGAAGAAACTGGTTTTGGGCAGCCAAAAAATGCATGTGCTGGTGCTCCTGCCATAGCTCCAAAGTAGGGAATGCAATCTTGCACTGGTCACACTGGTACTGAAGCATTTGGTGGGGGAGACTGTTCGTAAGTGAGGAAAGGGCCAAGGAGAGGGGACTCGAGGGCACTGTGGCTGCCTGTGGCTGGGAATGGGGTCTTGACATTTGTGGCTGAGGAGCTTTCTGTGGTGGTGGCTGAGGTGTGCAAGCCTTCGAGGGTCTGGGTTCAGGTAATGACTTCATCACTGGTGATGAGGCAGTCTCGGTTTGTTTGAGTTCATTCTCAGGGCTTATGTCTGGCTTGGGAGAAATTTTCCCCATGCTAGTACGGGGAGAAGCCATCACAGGGGAGCTTGAGCCAGAACTGGTGGCAGTACTTGTTTGGGTCTGTTTAGGTAGTTCTAAAGGTACTTGGTTAATCTTACCTAGACCATGTTCATAAGAATCTGTATATTCGTCACAGGCACTGTCCTCATTGCCTTCATCATCTTCATCTTTATAACACATTTTTTTCTGATGAGTAATAAGGTCAAAGATGCGTGGGAACACAATGTTGCATTTTTTGCACTGGTACTGCATATTGCTGGTTCTGATGTATCGCTCATTGGTTAGCTCTTTTTTCTCATTATCTTTAGAATCTGCCTGGTTCTCATAGGTCTTGCGGGCTTTCTGTCGGGCATTCTGGAACCACACTACAATGACTCGGGTTGGTAGGTTGAGCACGGTGGAAAGCTGCTCGATCTCGTCATCCTTTGGGTAGGCATTTGTGTCAAAGAAATCTTGAAGGACCCTCAACTGGTAATCAGTGAATCTGGTTCTCGAGGACCTCTTGTTAAGGGCTGACTCAGTTCTGTAGGAGTCATGGACACTGAGCTGGGACTCCATTCGAATGTCCTCCAATGTAGTAATAGGAGGAATATTAAAATTGTAGGGCGAGTCTTTACTCCGCTGCCTTTCTTTGAAGAGGGTGTTACGGAACCAGTGCTTTATGACTTTTTGGGGTAAGCCAGACTTCTCTGACATCTCCTGAATTTGCTCTTCATTAGGGGAATTGTTGATGTCAAAATTGGCACGCAGGATCTTAAGTTGGTCATCAGTGATTCGAGTACGAGGTCGCTTAAATTGAGACTGACGGAGAAAGTTTGGATCGAGACCCAGTTGTTGCTGACAGAGCTGTGTAAGGTCAGTGGAAAGAGAGTCCATAGTAGGCAATTGGAGGGCCAACTGAGGTGGCAGGCCTGGGTGCTGGACAGATTGCATCATTAGAGGTGGGAAAAGGGGCAGATCTAAGGGAACAGGAAGTTGCACTTGAGGAGGTGCAGGGGGGGCAGAGGGTGGTGGAGGAGGGGGTGGTGGTTGGGATGGTGGTGTCTGGTGAGATGGTTGGTGTGGTGTCTGATGAGGAACAGGAACTGGTGAAGGCGCTGGGGTTTGGGGCTTGGTCATTGATGTAGAAGGAGGCTGAGGAGCTGTCACTGGGGCAGGAGCAGGAGGAGGTGGTGGTGGAGGAGGAGGAGGTGGTGGTGGTGGAGGCTCTGGTGAAGCAGGGTTTATTGGATAGAGTTTGTCATAAGCCTCTCTGTACTGCTGGGCAAATTTTTCAAGCTCCACATATGGAAAAAAGTGACTGTGCACATGTTCCTGGTGGCTTTTGAGAATGAGCATATTGGAGAAGAGCTTTCCACACATCCCACACTCAAGCTTATCAGTGTTCAGTTCCATTTGTTCAATTCCTTCTTTGTTTTTCTTTTGGTTTTTCTGTCTGTTTTCATTGTACTGAATGACTAATTCAAAACCAAAATTCTCTAGCAATGCTTTGGCTGCATTGCCCCTGGCTCCTGACACAATACGTGGTGGAGGAATCAATGGTTCTGGGAACTTTGACTTTTTAGAATCTTTGTTGTCTTTACCAACATCAGTTACTGCATCACTTCCATTTTCCATCTTTGCTCTGTTTTCTTGTTTTTCTACAGGATCTTCAGCCTCTCTTGACATCTGAATTTCTGAAACAGAGATGGTGTTTGACTCAGTTTTGGGTTTGTGGTTCTGTAGTTGCTGATTTTTTTGCTGCTGAATTTGTGACTGTGTTTGAGCAGCTTGATGTTGTTGTTGAGCTTGTTGCTGCGCCTGAGCCTGCTGCAGCTGGTGCTGCTGTTGCATCTGCTGCTTCAAGTCTTCAAGGAATGATCCAGTAAGGCCAGGCATACCAAAAGCTGCTGCTGAGTGCAACGCAAGCTCTGGGCTAAGGTTGAACTCAGCTCCAGGGATATAGAAAGGGAAAAGGAACTGGGGCTGTTGAAATTGTAGCAGTGCTTCTGGTGTCATTGGGAAATGGGGGAAAAAAGCTGGATTAAGAAACTGAGGCTGGAAGAACGCAGCTTGTTGCTGTAGTTCATGTTGAAGCTGCAGTTGCAGTTGAGCTGAGGACTGAGCTGATTGGTGGCTGCTTGCTTGTGGGGACACATGGTCAGTAGTAGTTGTTTGTTTACTGTTGTTGCTGCTGTTATTTTCTTTGGGATCCACAGTGTTTTCTTTGTTAGCAGAGGGTGTCACACTTCGAGCAGTATCAGAGTTGCTGTTGTTCCCTTGTGTACTCGGTGCAGGACTTTTTGCAGGTACTGGACCACTAGCACCAGAGATGCCGCTGCTGCTGCTTTCAGGCTTGGCTGTTCTTGCTTTGGTCTGGTGGAGTACTGACCTCATGTGAATTTCAAGAGTGGAGCTTTGGCTGTAGGCAACATTGCAAACATTGCATTTGAATGGTTTGTTGTCAGTGCTGTTGCTTGTCTCTTGGGGAACTGGGCTTGAAGCTTCTTGAAGGACCTTCTTTAACTTATGCAGATGGGAAACTGAATTATAGTGAACAAGTAAGATGTTCTTTTGGGTAAACGACTCCTTACATACTGTGCACTTGTAAGGCCGGGAAGGATCCAAAAATTTCTCCATCGTAAAATTGGGTCCTTTTCTAAATGGCAGGGTCCTTTTTGGTTCTGCTCCCATGTCATCGAGCAGGGAGCTACTGTCACTTCCAGTAGGACTAGGCTTCTCTTCCTGGTCAATTTCATCATCTTTGTCCAAGTCATGTTCGAAGGCCTGAGCTTCTTCCAAGGCCCTGGCCTCACTCTCAGTGATATCTCCATTCATTGGGAGATTTCCTATTAATTGCTGCACTTCGGCTTCACTAAGTTCAGGATGTCCATTTTCCAAATGCTTCCTAAGGGCCAGGAATGTCCGGAAGCTGCGCTGGCAAAGGCTGCACATAGTGGCTGCTCTGATGGCATGGTACTGGGAATGTATCTGAAGCTTCTGCATTGTCTTGAAGGCCAGGCTGCAGTGGTTGCAACGATACTTGTAGACATGCCGATCAGATACTGAGAGCTGCTGTTGCTGCTGCTGGAGTCTTTGGAGCTCACTGAGATGGTCTTGTAGGGTATCAGGGGACTTGCTATCTTGTCCTAATCCACTGGCTCTCTTCCACTCTGGGGCCTCCGAGGCCTCCTTTGGGGGCTTGAGTTCCTCACCGTGCATGTCCACTTCATTTTTGTCTTGATTGGTCAGCTCATCCTTTAAAATGTTTCCTAAAAACAGATATACAGTATGATATATACAGTATGAGTTACAATGTACTACATAACTATCTGCCATCTGTTACATGAAAAAAAGCAATTAATTACAGAGTGTTGTATTCAGGTGCTGTATCCTACTCACCTTGAGATTTTCCACACCTATCAGTAAGAGAGGTAGAGGAATCCATTGAAGATGGACCTTTGTCTTGTCCAGTATGGGGATGCATTATATTATTTGGTGTTGCTGTGTCTGGTCCAATAACCTATCAAGAACAGTATAATTTTTCACTTAAAAATATACATCAAGCTCATTGTAGTAACATTTTCAAAATACAAAATATACGCTTCTCAAGCAAGCACATGCACACACACATAAAAAAAAACACTTTTGTATACTCATAACTTTTACATACAGTGAGAATTAGCTTTTCCACACAGTCTGGAGCAACACTGTGAAGGTGTGTGAGATGCAGCTGCAGGTGAATCTTGTTGCTCAGGACATCCTGGCACAGTGGGCAGCGGATAACTGGCTGCATGGAATGCTGTGACATCACATGGAGCTGCATACGATTGGCATCTTTACTGCTATAGTTGCAATATGGACACTGCTGAAGCTTAAAATGAGAAAAAAACCAAAACAGACAAGTTAATAAATATCTGACATATAGTGGAGCTATAATAATATTCTAAAAAGGGACAGCATTTGTGATTCTATTAACTAATTTGAAATTCTTAACTGGTATCATTCTTGCTCTATACAGATATTAGTATAGCCACTGTCTCTTTACAAAAGAAATGGCCACACATCACTTTTTTAAAAACACACAAGAGTTTGACAAAGATGTCCAAGAATCATCTCTTCTGCACCATTGGGGGTGAAAATAATCACATATTTGCAAAAATAAATTGAATCTTTACAGGGTTTTTCGCATTTCTCACTGCCCATTCACCCTTCCCTACATTGTCCACCTTTAAATAGAAAATGGTGATCAACCATGTTTCATGTAATTCACTTAAGTCTCAACTCATACAATTTTATTAACAGAAAACACGATTGCCCAGAATTTCTAATCAGGAGATTACAGATGACAAAGGTGTGTACTCTCCCAAGCTACATCTTGCCCTCATTACAGGGAGTACTCTGAACATAGCTGCCTCCCCACCACCTGTCTTAATAGAATCCATTTCTGAAATGACTAAGTCCTCCCTCCTTACAGGGCCCAGAACCAGACAAGCTAATACTTCATAATCTAATTTAAAAACACATATAATTTAAAGAGATGCAAAAGGGGGAAGAAGCAAGGGAGGGAGCCTTAAGGCTAGTGCAGGTATTCCACTTAAGAACACAAAGACTGGCCTCCTGTGCTTGATGCTAAAAAGCTCTGTCAGGGAGGGAACGCTGGGCTGCATTTAACTCTTTGATGGAAAGCTGGCTTCGGCAATTGCTTAATGCTTAGCTTTCTATTTTTGCATCTTATGTTCATAAATATCTTCCCATTAGCCCATCTTTAACTTTCAGTTCACATTTAACACCAACACCTATGCACTTGTGCTTTAACTAGGTAAAAGTGTTGGAGGTCCATAATAAATCCACAGTTTACCTGCTCATTGGCAGATGTCTTCCCCTCAGCAGACTTTGGCCGTTTGGGTGGGCTTTCAATTTGTCGATCTGGTGGCAGGGAATGTTTAACCATAGCATTCGGTCCGGTCACATCATTGGATATGGCAATCGCTCCTGGCAGGTGGTACAAGGGGAGAGAGAGCAAGAGAAGACAGATGGAGAATAAAAGCATTAAAAATTTAAATTTCTCATGAATTAATCAGTTATTTTTTTATGTCTGCATTTGTGTAATGTATGCTTCAATGTTTTTGTTTGCTTAATTTACAATTGGAAAACCACAACATGTTGATGGCTAAACAACTGATTGAACCCTATGAATAATTGGAATCTTAATGAAGCACATATTAAATATGGAAAATGTAGAAAGTATTATGTCTACAGAACTGGTATCTTTTATTTTAGATCACAAAGTGGTCAAAGGAAGATTGGGAAAAACATAACAGTGACTAAGAAATGTGCCAAATTAATATTCAGTGGGACAAAGGTGATACTTTAAAAAAAAGATTCGATGACAAGAGAACATAAGCATGGATACGAGAACAGACTGTGTTATTCACATTCATGAACAATGATGTGTTTTTGCCCTGAGGAAATGTGAAATGGAGAAAACTCAGGCAGGCTCATTATCACAGCACGACATACATTAAATGTTATGGTAATATTATACACTTCATTAGTTCATATACATTTCCCCAGCTGCCTCAACAACTCCTCTGTCTGTACAAAATGCTAAATTTTCAGGGCTTGGTCACGGCTGGTGGTACAGTAGCAGCAATACATGTGCGTGTCTGTTTGTATGTGTATGTTCGTGTGTGCGTGTGCGACGTTAACAGCAGGGCTCAGTGTGGAGAGATCAGCCTCTGGTAGTATAAATGCTGCAGCCGCTGATAAATCTTTCATTAGCTTCATCCTAAGATACAAGCCATGCGGGCTGCGCTGTACTCCTGCCACTGCAATTTACCCACACAAAGACACAACAACAGCAACTCTCACTCCCTGTTTCCCTCCTGCTCGCTTCCTCCCTCTCTCCCTAAGCCCCCCCCCCCCCCCTTTCCTGCCCTCCCCTCCCTTGCCTGGTCACTGAAGGCAATATGCGAGCCTCACTCTTGCGAATCAACGCTTCACGCTAGATGCACAAATAGAAAAAAAAAGGGAAATCAAAGCACCGATACATAGAGAGGGGGTTGAAAAAAACATTTTGTATTTCATATTATTTCATGGCTTGTGTTTGTATTGGGTGCATATCAATTCCTCTGGCCTGTTCATGCATTTTAATTCTGTTGCATTAAGTAGGCGTTCCACTTATTTTATTTGTAATCCCCTATATCTGGAGCCTGAAATATTGGCCTGTCACGGAAAGTGACAAGGGAGAGGGAGGGGGGGCAAGAAAGGAAGAAAGAAAGTGTGTGTGTGTGTGTGTGTGTGGGGAGGGCACATGATCACAATGTGAATTTCCAAGAACATACGAGAATTGCTCTGTAGCTCAAAAAAGCGAGGTAATCTTGTCTTCCTCTGCCTGCGATGGCCCCTGCAGGACTTGTGTGGGTGTCTATGTGCATATATGAGTGTGTTGTGGACCTCATGACAGCCACTGATACTCTGTTGCTCAGATTGGTCCAGGCTGAGAGCACCTGTCATATCACCTGACCTTTCCAAAGCCTGCGCCCGCCTCCCAAATTTATTATGACCATTTCTAATTTCAACTTTCAATTTTTGCCTCCATCTTCCACTCAATTTGCAACTAAATTACATCCCTGCAAAGGGAGATGAGGCGATTGTCGGACAAGAGACTGCAAATACATTTACAATGTGGCTGGGAGAGAGCCCACACATCACCATTGATTACTGTCATTTTGAATGCAAGTGTATTTGTGTAGTGTGTGTTGTGGTTATGCGTGTGCAACATGAAGATATGTCCTTCTGGCGTAGACTCGTCTTCGACCTAGTGCTTTTATCAGCACTTAAAATACCCAGAAACAGAAGAACAGTCGGTAAGCCCCGAATGTTGAAAGAGCAATTCCTGTGCGTGGATAATAAAGCTATTCTGGGGAATGTACTTCCATTCAAAATTGTCGAGATTCTTACAAGGATATAATCGCCTGTAACACAAATATACACAATAGCTAGCACAATCCAATCTCAACATATAAAGTTAAGAGACAAAAATCTTAATACCCAACTACCTCCAGTTTCTAACCAAAGTCATACTTTTGCTTTTGCCCTTAATAAGTGAAATAATTACAGAGAAATAATGGGAGAGAGCAGAACAGAGAACAAGACAGCTCAGTAGACTTTCATTTTCCTTTGTCTCTGAGTCTGCACCAGACACTTAATGACTCTGTCCTTTTTTTTCCTTCCCCCCCCATCCCTCGAAACTTATGTTGACTCCACCAGCTGCAGCCCAGCGAAGCGGAGGGGCAGAATAAACCTGACACCACCATCCCCACTCCACCAGTGACAAATGTCTGCATGCAGCAGGACCTTGCTTGATTAGATAAATCAAAAGGTGATTTATGACATTCAACCCCTTTTGCATTACAAGGGAGGAAAGCGGTACACTCACCACCCATCTTTATTTGCAACTGTCAATGATGTTTAGGGAGCGGCGTATACACGCACATATATACATGCATGTGGGTGCTCAAATGGAGAGAAGTACAGCACAGTGGAGGGAGAGGCATAGAGACAGGGGGGGGAAGAATAAGAAAAAAAAATGATATAGAAGGACACAGAAGCCCTAGCAGATAGCTCTAAACACCCCAGGATATTTCTGTCACATATTGTTCCTCAAAAGGCAAAAAGGACCAACAGAACAATTGTAGCTGATGCTTTTCTCGTTGATCTATTTTTGAATCTGCCCTTTTGCGCCAGAAAGGGTGAACCATTCTGTGCAAACTGCACCAAGTGTATATTTTCACACAAACACACATAATTGAATCCTTATATCTCTCAGACTACGACTTCAAATGAAATGAACTACCTCATCAGTGATGAAGTCTTGGAGCGGGAGCTTTCAAAATAATCACACTGTACCCAATACAATCCTTTTTTTTTTCTTACTTGTACAAGCTGCAAAACTAGTAGATTTCATTCCTGACATTTCATTTCATGAAAATAAAAAACACCCACAAATACAGAGCAGAGAGTGGTAAAAAACACCCACAAATACAGAGCAGAGGGGGGGGGGGGGGGGGGGGGGGGGGGGGGGGGACTGTCAATTAAGAGGGAGCAGGCTGGGTGGCAGCAGCTTGGATTTAGTATTCAATTTAGCTGTCCTGAGCTGTGGCAGACTGGCTAAGGTTACGGAGCAGTAAATCTAGAAAGGAGAGCTGGCCAAAACAGGCCAGGGTGGGCCGGCCAGCATGATTTACTGGCCTGGTGCTCTGAGGTTACGCATTAGACTGACCCCTGGTCACCTGATAACATTACAGCAACACACTCTGAACCCCAAACTCCCACTGAAGCACTCAGTGGGTCCAGATCTAGCCTGAGGGAGGTAGTGAGAGAGTGAGAGAGAGGAAAGAGAACGAGAGACAGTGAGATACAAAGAGGAGATTTTTCAGTCCACCCCTCGCCCCAAACCCCTTCCTACCCACTTCCACTACGATTTTGCGATCGTGGACAAGGTCCACCACTTTAAGTGCGATCCGATTATCAGGGAGTGGAAGTGGGTTATAAAACCTTGTTACAGAGAGTGTCCATCGATGCAGACTTAAGGCTCACATGCAACGCCAATGTTTTGTGCATTATGTAACAACTGTTATGTCCTGAGTGTTTTCATATACAGTCATAAGGGTTTGACTGGAGTTAGGATCAAATGTACAGTTCTCCTGTCTATACAGTTTATGTTAAGTTGATTTTTAAGTAAAATGTTTTGCCAAAACCCAAGAACAAAATAAAAATCAATAAAAGAACACAAGATGACATTTACACAAAAAGAAACGGACTTGTGAGTGTGCCTTTTATTTGGGAGTAACCATGGTTACGAAAATTTACAGCAGTTCCTGTTTGTGCTGAATAGGGAAGTTCATCCTGAAGCACGCCACTGTATTTATATCCTACACCTTTTAAAAGGGAGCTTCATTCAGCTGAGAGTGTGACTACAAACAGAGTTACAACCCGTGACAGAGTAGGGTGTGTCTGCTTTGAGAAAGGCCCTGAGAAAAAAAGAGAACGAGAGGGATGGAGAGAGGTAGACAGTCAGATGGAGAGGAAGAGGAAGACTGTAAAACAACAGCTGCCTTGTAGTTTTTGATTTTTTAATGACAACCCTTCCTTCCTCCCTCCCTCCATCTCCCACTTGTATACTCATGAGAGATAAAAACGAGCATGGCCTTGTCACATTTGACAAATCGCCTGAGACATTCAACAAGCTGTCATTACGCTAAAAACACACACATGCACAAAGGCATTGCTGCAGGCTCATTATTAAAAATGCTAATATGTTTAATGTATTTTAATCTCATCTCAGGGAGAGAGAAAAAGAGCAAAACCCTCATCTCATATTGGGCAAATTTGCAAGATGTATGCAAATTGAAAAAAGAAGGAAAATATTCCGAATGTGAACACGCTAATATAGAATATTTAACATCTCATTTTGTTTGCATGCTTTTCCATTTTTGGCTTCCCAGTCTGAAAACTGTACTCAAAAAGGTTTAATTTTTTATTTTGCTATTTCAAAGGTGATAGAGATCTGTGAGGTTGACTCACGAGCTCATTTCCAAGACAGGGTCATTGTTCAGCTTTAGCCCCTGAGCCATGGTGGTGACATGCGCCATCTACAGTACACTCATACAAAGC
Organism: Brachirus orientalis; assembly: GCA_016785285.1. Taxonomy (NCBI): domain Eukaryota; kingdom Metazoa; phylum Chordata; class Actinopteri; order Pleuronectiformes; family Soleidae; genus Brachirus; species Brachirus orientalis. Next base: position 1,847,697 of record JAFBJR010000258.1, on the reverse strand, counting down.
TGTCTGGAAGTAATCCACATCGGGGACATTTGCATGAACATGTAACATGGATTATAATTAATCTGAAGTAACATGGGATTAAAAAAGACATTGTTAATGAAGCAAAGGGGGAAAAGGTCTTTTGGTATTTCCTTGCCCCTCCCCCATCTCTCTTTCACTCTGTCTATCTGCCCCTCTTTGTTTAAGGGATCTTAGTCTTGGAGATGAAGTGCACAAGCATACTGCTCACTTGGTCACACTGTAATCCCTTCCCTTGAGATACACATACACACACACACAGAGAGAGAGAGAGAGAGAGAGAGAGAGAGAGAGAGAGAGATCGGAACATTTCAAGGCTGCCAGAGATTTGGGGCTGAGAGAAGAGATGCTGAATCTTACTAGAACAAGCTAGAGAAAGATAAAATGAAGGCCCTGCTTCTGATGATAACCCTACCATAAAAACATACTCATACACCAGACTCCCTTTTGTTCTTTCTGGCATTTGACATTTTCAAACCTCCTTTAATCCACTTGAAAAACAAAACCCACTGGCAATAGTATATCTGGAACCCTTGCCAAACTAGCAGCCGACCCCAAAGTTGGTTCCTCGGCCAAATTATATACTAAAATAAAAAAAGGCATACAATTGTGCTTTAATAAATACATGTCTGACATCTGACAAACTACATTTGAGAACGTGTACATATGCAAGCACACTTTTAAGCTTTTCTTCTTCTTCTCTTTTTTTTTTTTCTTTTTGCATGTGCACGGTGGTGTTAAATGACACGGTTGGTAATATGCGGCAGTAAATGCATGGATGGTGGTTCCCCTGCCAGTCTGTCAGACAGGCCTGTCAGAGAGATAGAGCTGAGAGATAGATGACTAGCTAAACTAATAGGCCCCAGCCTCACTCAGCTCTCCTTCTGCCTCATTGAGCCTCACATTATGGAGCTAGGTATGGCATGCTCGGGAAGAGGAGGTGGTGTGGGGGGGGGGCAGAGATGGAGTTGGGGTTGGAAGGTGTGTGTGAGAGAGCTGGGGTTAGAATGGGCGCGCGGGGGGGGGGGGGGGGGGGGGGGGGGGGGGGGGGGGGAGGGGGGGGGGGGGGGGGGGGGGGGGGGGGGGGGGGGGGGGGGGGGGGGAGACAGAGAGAGAGAGAAAGAGAGAGAGAGACCATGCAATGACAGAGGAAAAAAAGTGACGAGAGAGAGAGACCCCATGCAATATTCATCCCCAGCCGTGGATTTCCATCTCATACATAAAAAGATCATATGAATTCTTATGTGGGTAAATCAAATCTAACAAAGCCAGGGCTATCCCAACCATAGACTGGCAGCAGAGGCATTATGTGCTCACTACCTCGCCCCAAAATAACAAAAACACCAAGCCGTCTTGTACAGATTGTTGCCCCTCCCCCCACTTACAACATTGCCATTCTTTCAAACAAATAAACTATTTCTTCTCCCATCCTTTTTCCTCTTGTGCTCTTTTTCTGTCCAAGGTAGTGCCCGGTGATGGGATCACAGATTGGACAACAATTAAGGGAAGACAGAGCCAGAGAAAAACAGAAGAGAAAGAAAAATGAAGGGAGAAGGAAAAAAAAAAACTAATTTAAAGGTTGCTGGGATGTGGTGCAATATTAGAAAAACATATACACAGGCCCCCCATCTAATCCTGTGCTTATGAAAAATTAATATGTCATCGGAGAGGGCACAAGAACGAAAAAAAGATTAATGCAAGGCGCTTATAAATTACAAGCACGCAAACTGATTTGATTAAAAAATAATCTGGGGCCTGGACATTGCCTGGTAATATCCACAACACTCAACTTATCCCTCGCTCTGTTTTTTTCCCTCTTTCCTTCTCTCTCACTGTCTCTTCCCCTGTCTCTCTCTCTCTCTCCTTCTCTTTTTCTGTCAGATGGAAACGATTAAAGCGGGTCACATGGAGGCTAGTCAGCAGCCTTCACATGTTACACACACATGTTTCACACACATCTGAGGGAAAGCGAAAGAGAGAGAGAGAGAGAGAGAAAGAGGAGCGATCGCTCTGAAAAGAAAGGATGCTTCGGGGCTCGGAGGTGTCGTGTGTGCGAGTGTGTGGACTTACGGTCAGTCCTCCTGCTGTCCGTCACCTCTCGCTCAGCGAGGTTCAGTCCATGCCTGGAGGAGGAGCGAGGAGGTCTCTCGCCATCCTCAGCAGTCTCCTCTGAAAATACACAGAAAAATACTACTTTATCCATAATGCTCCTTAAATACATTGTAATTTGCTGGCTCGTGCCGTGAAAAACAAAAGTCCCATGATGCTTAACTTGAGAAATGGAGCAGATGTTTTTGTCAGATATGGCTGTATCACGTTAGAGTCACTTTGACAATATTCCTGTTTGTACATGTTCGGTTAATCCTCATAACACCCCCACAATGTCAACTTTATCCTGCTGGACAGTGTAACGCACCAGCAAATAATGCTTCTGGTGACTTGAACAAATGTTTTGTTGAAAATAGCCCTGCTGTGCCACTTCTGGAGGGTGAAACATAATCCACCCATGGCGTGAAAGCAGGGCAGATGTGTGAAAACTAACTATGTCCTAGAGGGGAACTATTTTAGTCATTATGGTCGCTTCTTCAGAAGGTGCTTTTCAAAAAACCTTGATTGAAAGACAAAGTATAACTATGTTTATACACATTTTCTTGAAAACAAATATTAAAACCTCTTTACGCAACTTTACGTTTACGCCATTACAATCTTTGTTTCAAGTTAGGAAAAACATTTATGCCACAAACAGGAAACGACATCACACGATCTGCTCTCTATATAAACATACACTATAAATACTGTGCATTAATGAGTCTACTGTATGTATCGATATTATGTATCTGTAAAAATGTGTGCGCAAGCACAAACATACAAATCAACCCATGCACATGCAGCTCTGTACTATTAGCAGATTAGCTTGCCCATCTCTGAGAGTTCAGCCCCTTGTTGGATAATTCTGTGTATCTGCAGTGTTCTGCCAGTGGATTAAAGAGTGTGTGTGTGTGTGTGTGTGTGTGATTGAGTGAGAGAGACAGAGCGAGAGAGAGAGAATTTGTACAAGTGTGTATGTGTGTATATATGTGTCGCCAGCACAAGCTAACACTAATCCCAGCCGAGCCCCAGCGATTCCTTTCATCCAGCCATCATTTGTCTCCGGCTGGGCTGATGTCACTTTGTAATGAATTTTGAGAGTCTGAGAGAGGCCAGATAACCAGACACACACACACACACACACACACATATATACACTACCTTGCTCCATCTCATGGCAAGTGCACACAAATGCAAAAATCAAACAGAAACACTTGCACATAGGTGTCAAAGTAGACACACACAGTATCATATTCACAGTCTCTCTCTCTCGCTCACAAACGTACACACACACACACACACACACACACACACACACAGAGAGACCAAAACCGTTAAGAATTTCATGTCTTCTATATAGGGGTGGGGGGGGTCTCTTTTACCACAAACCCTTCACTCTGCCAACAAATGAAACTGAATAACACACACACATACACAACCGTGAGTATGTGTGTGTGTGTGCATCAACGTGTGTGCGCGTGTGTGAAAGACCAGCGCTCATCAATCCGACACTGCTTTAATAAACACGTTTTACAACACGCACACACGCAGAGTCATTTTCATAGAAATCAGGCAAAGGGCGCACTGAGGTCAGCTTCCATTTGCATACAATCACTTTGGCCATTGTATGACAAGCACAAGCGGTCTGTGATCCCCCCCCACCCCCACCGGAAACATGATATGATTAACCCTTTCACATACAGAGAGGTGCACCCATTCACACACGCACACACAGCATCACAGACAGACACACAGACTAAGCACTGGCGCCGCTACTTTAAGCACCAACACATTATGTGGACATTATATCCAGCATGAAATTTTCGTGGCAGAAACTGGCATGTGATTGAGAATTGTGTTTGTACGCATGAGCACTGTTGTATTTTTTTATTTGCAGTGTGTGTGTGTGTGTGTGTGTGTGTGTGTGTGTGTGTGTTGTACACATTTTTCAGTTACGTGTACACAGTCAATGTCAAAATGTACGAATCCCTCCTCCTTGTACATGTGTGTGTATATATCTGAGTTTGTGTGTAAAATAGGGAGAGACTGGGGCTGCACTCTGCTCCTGATGTTTTATTAATATGTCGGTGACAACGGGGATGAAATATCTCCTGTCAGCCAAGAGAGCCTGGACTGCAGAAATTGCACTTTTCACTGCTGGTGCTGCAACATCTATCTTTGTATTTTAATTCAGCCCACCTTCATATTGACGGAAAGAGGAAGGGTAGAGTGTCCGTGCGTGGATGTAAACAGGCCTGAAAGTCCATCATCACACTGCTTTGTCTTTTTTTTCTGTATTTCCCTTGCATTCAATGCCATGGAAAAGCAAATGGCACAAATTAAACAGCATGCTTCACAGAGGAGTGTGAAAAGCATGGAGAGGAAGGCTTGAAACAGAAAGCGGGGATAAATGCTCTGGCAACCTGCAAGATCAGGTTCAAAAGAATTTAACAAAACAAATAAATCAAAGAAAACAAAACTGGAGATATAAAGGCCCTCTTCATCTGCTTTGCCATTCTTGCCATTCATTCACTGCTGATTCTGCTTCTCCTGGTTAACTGTGCTTTTTTTTCCCACCCCTCATCTTTAAAAAAAACATTATTGTTATAAAGTTCAATTTATATTACATACCCTGTGACTTTCAATAAAAGTGGCATGGTGATTATCTTGTATACAACCTCTGCAAGTCTTGAGAATAATCGCTTTTGTCCATCAATATAACCTTAAATCATGTGGTACCACTTTATATGGTGTTTTGCAATCAAACACGTGGATTTGGGGCAGAAAGGAAAAGGGGACACAGGTCTGTGAAAGCAGTCACAGCTACAGCCAGTGCCTGATCACAGCATGACTAAACCACCAGCTTAATATAACCTCTAGGGGGCACTGCACCTGTAGCTTGATAGGACAGTAGAAAAATGAGAGACAATGAACAGAGAGAAGGGAAAAAGAGGAAGGAATGAGGGTAAAGAGTGGGTGAAGAAAGAGAAAAGGGGGGGCTGATCATCTGGGCCTCATCAGTGTGTTGTTGTTTTTTTTCCACTTCTTTTCCCTTCTAGTTGCTTAGATCTGTGGTGTATGTGTGTGCATGTGTGCGTGTGTGTACACAGAGAATGTGTTTCCACACTGAAGACATTCCCAGACGAGCTCTCTCAATACATCAGCACAGTGTCTGCCCTCTGACTGACCCTGACTGTTACACACCACATGAATGTGTGCGTGTGTGTGTGTGTCTGTGTGCGCGAAAGGGTGCGTGTGCACACACAAGTTGGAGTATGTTTGTGTGGTTGTGTGCCATTGATCAAGTAAGTGAGACAGTGAGTGCATGTGTTTGCATGTGAGTTGTCATGTGTAAGCGTGTGTTCCTGAGAGAGAGAGAGAGAGAGAGAGAGAGTTCTGTGGCAGCGACTCTTCACCGTCATCTTAATCGCTACCAGAGGACACAGACAGCAAAACCTTCGCAGTCACCTTCCACTACCCCACACACACACACACACACAGAGCGAGGGAGTGGGTCAGGCTGTGGAGGGTGTGTGATTTTGGCAGCCTGGTGGGACTCTCTTTGATGTGGGTCGGTCGGAACATTAAAGCTGGCCGGTGAGCTGGAGCTAACCACAGACCATGGGTCTGATTACCATGCAACCAACACCAGCCTATATTTAACTGTTAAGGGGGGGAAAGAATAATTAAGTGACTCTTGATCAAATCAGTCTTGTTTTAGATTTAACCGTTAATTGTTGGCAAATATAACCAACTATCATCCTGCATGAATGACTCCCTTGTTTGTCCAAAAAAATAATAATCCCCAAACATGACGCACGATAAGACAAACTGAGTTATTTTATTCCAAAAAGAAAAAAGATTTTGTTACATCACAATTAAAAATAGAAGAGAAAAACAAGTTAAGGAAAAATAGGTGTGTGCGTGTGTGTGGACACACGCGCGCACGCACACACAGTGTAAGAGATGTTTGGAAAGAAAAAATGAAAAATAGACATATGGGAGATGGAGGCAATGGAGGATGTATTGAAAGTATCAGCGCACTGTGTTTGTGTGTGTGTATGTGTGTGGATGTGTCTTCTAGCTGTATAATGACCTGCTCTGAGATCACTCTCTCCCTCTCCTATCTCCCCCTGAGGGCCCATAACCACCACGCCGGGTCATTATGTGCCCGGTGGAGGACTCAGTTGTATAGCACAGAACCATAGAGCAATGCCACACCAGGAAACTGGACACGGGGGCTCCAAAATGGCTGAATTCATTAGCTGGCCGAGCTGCCTCTAATTTGCTTCCTTAGGGCTAGGATGGTGCTCATTAAAGCAGGAAAGGAGCAAAAAAAAAAAAATTCTTATATAATTGTTTATCTTAAATAACTGACACTATGAAAGCAGAGCATCAGCTGAAATTATTGGTTCCAAAGAAAACCAGAGAAACAGCTACTATATAGCTGTTATAACTGTATATGCTGCATAACTATAAGTGCTGTTGTGTGATATGTCTTAAAATAATAAAGAGCAGATATGGTATGAGTCCATGTCTCTCTGGTAGTAAGGCAGCCTTTATGTTTTGCGTAACTCTCATGACTGCCATGTCTCCAATACTTAGCCATGATGTTGACGATGATTTCTTCTTACAACTCTGGTCATGTCCCCTGCGAGACCATGTTTGCATGTGTGCATGTGTGTACGGGCAATAGGGGCCCTGTGATGTCACATTCCTGCGCCGCGCGCGTGGCTCTAGTCTGGCCTCTAGGTTTTAAAGGGGAAAGCTTTGAAACATTACACCATCCCACACAGTCGCAGCCATGTGCACACACACATACACACAGTCAAGGGCCAGTGGTAATACTGCCAGAATAATAACCTTACAAACTTACTGATCTCCCTCCCTCCTGTTCTCTCACCCTCAAATCTTTATTTACCCAACTCTCCCTCTTTATGCCCCCCCTCCCCTCCTTCTCCCTGTACCTTTCCCCCCCCCCAAATTTCAGCGCGTTTAACAAGCATTTAGATCTTAACCAGATGTTGTTAATGTAGCATGTCTAAAATACTAAACATCAACCCAGCAGAGAGGGGCTACAGCTCCTGCACAGGGCCTGGGAAGAACTGACACACGCACATGCACACACCTACACATGAAACCCTCCACACATTTACTCCCACACTGTGTTCAATGTATTTCACACACACAGAGGTCTACAGCTCACATGCTAACATGTAAATACACACTGCTGCACAAGCAAACACACGCGTTTCCATGCAGATGCTCCAATCCACCCACACCCACACAGTTACTGCTTAAAACACAAGAACCTATTACACCAGCAAAAAAAAAAAAGTATCTATTGTTTCAGGTTGACTGTGAAACTCAGACAATAGGATTGTCACATTTAATATGCTCCTGGTGTGAATGTCAATAACTTGAACTGACAGAATAAGCTGCAAAAAAAAAAAAAAAAAAAAAAAAAAAAAGACTTTTGTATAAAAATGCTTGTATCAGCAGCTCGAAATTTGCTTTGTTGTTGTCAATTATGACTTCCTGAGACACTTCATTGTATTTTCTTTCACTCAAATTGGCCGCTTTGCTGTCTTGAAGGCAACTAACAAAACACTGGATTTGGGGAAAAAAAAAAAAAACATATGAATAAACATGGCCAAGATTAAAGGCTTGGGTGTCTTGCTTGCTGCATAGACAGAAACAGTTTTTTCGTGTTAAGAGGGGTTTCATTTTTAGTGCTGAGAGCACGGCGGGGATGATGTTAATGATTCTTTAATAGCAAATACAAAGGGTTTTCACAGGACAAAAGTAGGGGTTCAAAAGGTTCAGTACAGTGGAAAAAAAAAAATGCTGCAACACCTGGCCTCATACAATGGGCCGAAGCACACCTACTGTACACCTCCACACACACTCACACCTGCATCTTACACAACAACCATATTGCTTTTCTGCTGTTTGAAACACCTTAGGCTGAGTGGGTGAATTGAGGAGGCGGCACGGCATGCTTACTGAGGGATTTAGGAATAATTTGAAAGGAGGATTCTTCTCCTCCATTTCATCTCCTCCCATATCTTTCCCTTTATTCTGTTTTTCCTGGTCTTTTATGATTCCTTGGTCCAATATTTATCCAGGCCCTGATTATAAACATCTGGCCGTTGGGGCATTCCGCACAGGAGCAGCTAAAATACACACACACACACATTCAGAGTCACACTCACAGTGGAAATATCGCACACGTTCGCCAACGTGACCCTGTCAGGTCCAGAATGAAGAAGGTGGGAGGGAGAAACAGAAAGAGAGAAGGAGAGGAGAAAGAGTTGGAGCAGACAGAGACACAGAGAGAACTAGGAGCTGAGGGTTAATGGCCTTCCCATCTCTGTGATAAGAATTCATTCTGTTCTATTACTAGTACTTACCTACACAGGCTGCTGTCCTTTCCTGCTCTCTCTCTCTCTCTCTCTCTCTCTCTCTCTCACACACACACTCACACACACACACACACACACACACACACACAAACACACACACACACAGCGAGGGTCTAAGATCGATAGATGAACCTAATGAAGAAAGCAGCTGTTTCTCGGCATACCTGTTCAACTCTATCAGCCAAACAAGATCTCCCTGATGCATTCATCTGTCTATCCATCTATCCATCTGTCCATCTATTTTTATATCTTTTCACACAGAAATCCATCCATATAGCTTTCCTATCTGTTCCCCTTCGCCTCCATTTATCCTTCTATCTGTCCATCCATCACTACATTGGTAAACAAAGATACCAGCAGGGTAGATATAGTTTCCAATTGCCTGAGCCGGTGCTTGTCGTGTATTCAAGGATTATCAATTTTCGGGAACTAATACTAAGGCCTTAAAATAGGGAATCTAATAAAATGGCTGCCATGGTTTAAGATAATTTCTGCGTGTGTCTGTGTGTCTCATTGCTGTGATGAGATAGGCCTGTGATGGACAGTGACCAAATGCATAATGCTTAAAAAATATCTTTATCCTATTGGGCTACTGTCCTGTTTTCAGCTGCCAAAAAAAAAAAAAAAAAAAAAAAAAAATCTGCTTTCAGTGCCACCCAAACAAGACAATAATCCTGGATAGAAATTAATGCAAAGAGGAAGATGGAGAGGATAGTTATAGGACTGGAAAAAGACATATCTTAATTAATTTACTAATGAAATTGAGCCTTTAAGTACGACATAAACTTTAATCATGCTCATTTTGAAGATGTACTGTATACTTATGTTTTATCATCTTTTAAATAGATTGTCACGCATGCCTCACTCTCTATCTTAACTCTCATAGTTGTGGGTATTATGCAAAGAAATATGGCAAAAAAAATGACTTCAGTTCACCATTTATTCTATTCAGTGCTTTTTTCTTTGACTACATTCCTTATTGATAGTTGAGACTGCAGCACCACATAGCTGCCATTAGCAGGGAGCTATTTCATATACTGATAAATGAGTTCATGTGACATGTCTCTTGCTATAGAAGAGAGTGCTAAACAAAAATCTGTGCATCATCAGGGCCTTATTATGGGCTGAGGATAGGGAGGACAGCAAAACTACTCAACAAGAGAAGAATGGAGTCACGGCAGAAAACGAGAAATATCTTCAACCCAAATGTTCATTAGGCTGCTCAGAATCATCTACAAAACGCGACACCACATGAAACATGCAGACATACGCACACAAACCTGCAGTAACTGCCCCGGAGATGGTATTCACAGACGCTTACAAATAAGGAGTGTTGGCTTTCCTCAGACTTTCACAAAAACATGCAAAAAATGTCCATTTCATTACAGGCTAAACAATGTCATATGGGCCCCCACTGGCCCTAATAGAAGTAGACAAAGACAGAGCAGCACACATATGCTTCGAATAAATCAGATTACTGAGGGAGAGTGGGGGAAAGAACAAGTGAGAGAAAAAGGGAAAGAAAGAGAGACACCGCCAGACACTTAGAGGCCTGACAATATTCCCTTTTCTTGCTACCTCCACCCCCTCCTCCTTCTCCTTCCCTTCACTTTCTTAACCCCCAACCCTTCCAGCAGGATCTGTTTTAGATTTGAGCCAGTGCTAGAGCCATATCTCTACCTTATCTCTGCTAGCCGTCAGAAAACAGAAAGCTCCATGTTTCCATTCATTAGACTCCCGGGCCCCTGACACGCCACTTGAAAATCTCACAACCCTTCAAAATGGCTGAGCGGGAAAAATAAAGCAGCATAGATATCACTTAATGAAATGAGATGAATGTTAACAGGTTGAATTCCATTTCTTTTTTTGATTGTGCTATAATACAGCGTATTAATATACAGTATAATAAAGAAAATGTCAGTTAATGGAAACATAATGGAATACATAATAATGGAAACATATTGTGGGACTGTGACAACAAATGCCATCCAAAAATTCTGGAAATCAAATCATTGTTGGAAAGCCACGAAGCATCAAGTGTATTTGTAAAGCTATGCGAATTTGAGGAGCTGTGACATTTTTACCCACCTGACCACCTCTGAGTATATCGATCCCCATAAAGATAGTGTCCTTTGTGTTTTTGCCTCCAATTATGCCAAAGCACTTCTCTGATGACTGTAAAAGGAAGTATTGATTCTACTTAAAGTTGCAACAAAAAGGAGAAAAACATAGACAGGGTAGGGAATATGTTAACAATTTGGGGAAAAAAAAAGAAAAATCAACATTCAAATGACTCCCTTTATTGATTTATAATTAAGTCTTAATTGTGGCTAGGCTTGGACTGACAAACCACCCTGTGACAATACCGCGGAAAGAAGATAGGGAAACATTATTGATACACTTTAACAGCAGTGGTCACCCAGACATTGATTCAACCGGTTCTGCGGTGCCTTTGGCATGCACTGAGGATCTAAATGCACATACGTTTGAGGAAACACACACACTCTTGAGGAAAAAATACACCTGCATGCACAAAACAATACACATGTCTATAAAGTGAATGAACACAGACCAATTAACTTTCATCTGGTTCAAGTCAGATCTGCCTAATCTGAAAAACTTTAATATGTGTGTGGTGTGTGTGTGTGTTTGGGTTTGTGTGCACAAACGTGTGTTGTAATTACAGCATGGGAGTTGAATGTGATTGACTTCCTAATAATTGGTCGAGGTGTTATTCTGGACAAGCATGTGCATGTATGCTTATTTAAGACATTGTGCATATCCCACTCACTTTATATATGATTCATGTTATTTGTGTTTCTGTCATCATTTCCTGTGCCTCAGCTCATGTGGCAATATGAGAGTGTGAGTTCAAAAATATGTATGGGTGTGCATGTGTGTACATGTCCCCACGGGCCTAATCAGGTATCAGATACCTTTTGTTTTGGGAGCTCATTGATGGATGAAATCTTTATCTGTGCTATTGATCAGGAGGATGCAGGTCCTAAACTGTCTGTCTAGCTGCCTGCCTGCTCCAGCTCTAACAAGATTGCCAGAGCTGAGTATATCAGTTAACATTTAATCAATGGCAGCTTAAGACACTGGGGCTAAGGGAAAAAAGCCCCCGCTTCAGCCCCCTGCCCCAAACCATTACCAAGGATTGAAAGGGAACTATACATGTGTGTGTGGGTTCCTCATGATTACAAGGGATTGGGTCTGCTTGATCACATGTCTTCAGGGGACAGAGGTGTGTGAATGTTTGCGTCAGTGTTTACAGGCAGGCGAACGCTGGCTTGTCGATACATGTTAATATGTCAAAAATGCCAGAGGGGGCGGTATGTGCTGGGCTGCCTGTGCCGCTCGGAAGAAAATAGGGAAAACTCAATGAAGTGACTGATGTGTTAAGAAAATCGCCATTCAAATCAAGTAAAGGCTTGGAATTGGACATGACTGTGTGAGAAACACACACTCTCTCTCTCTCTCTCTCTCACACACACACACACACACGCACACACGCTGCAGTGGAAAGATATGATATATTAGGCAATGCGTGATTTTTCTTTTCTGCTTTGCTTGCAAAAAGCCCCCTCATGGTAAAATGCAAAAAATAGGAGAGTCAGCAAAAAAGAAATATTATCAGTCAGACATTTTCCCTTTGCTTTTAATATTACCATCAGCTCATCTTACCATAAATGAAACCCCATCAGATATAAGAGGCAGATCCTTCATCTCCCTTCTCATATATTTTTTTTCCTTTTCGTATTCATGCTATCGCCTGACCTTATCATCATCAAATATCATTTTGAGAGACTTAACTTGTGGGTAGTCTTTGCCTTGTCAATTCACGTGTGTGCAAGGTACAGAAAGCATTTGTTGGTGTGTGTGTGTGTGTGTGTGTGTGTGTGTGTGTGTGTGTGTGTGTGTGCATTTATCTCGGGGTTGCTCTGATCGGGGAAACCCCTCTCACGTCGCTGTATTTCGTCCAAAGCCTGGGAGATTCCCACCACCAAAAATCAATGTGTGTGAGAGCATATGTGCGCCTGTGTGTGTGTCTCAAGGTTTTGTAAGACAAATGTCTCCAGCATGCGCCGCTTTAGTGCTATTGAACCAAGCTTCGATCACTCGGCCACTGTGAATAATGCAAGGGAGGCTACTGCTCACTTACAGCAAAGGATGCGTGCGTGCGTGGGTGTGTGCACGGGTGTGTGACAGGAGGGTTCTTTCTCCTTGCAAATGTTACAGGGCAGTTCTTCAACGTTTCTCCACTTGGCCCTCTTAATCTCATGTCAGATACAGGAACTCCCACATTGATACTGTCTCTTTGAGTGCGTGTAGCACATGTGCATGTGCAAGCGTGTGGACGCTGGAGGCTTCTTCACTAGATGGGAAGAGCGTAACTCAAGCAGACAGCTCGGGCCTGCACTTTGACACACCCTGACTCATTACATAGAGCCAGCACACAGAGGAGTATTGTCATTAAAAAAGACAATTAAATATGAAGTCAAGGGAGCATCACTTACACACGCGGACACACACGCTTGCCAACACACAACCCAGGATATATAGGTAAATACACTCTCGTCTTCATATCCCCAGGTATATAAAGATATTAAAAATAAGAATGGTACAGAGTAATTAAAATGATTCCAGATGATGGGTGTCTCTGTGTGTGTGTTTTTGCGTGTGCTTCTGTTAATTAAGCTGAATGATTTGAGATGACACAAACCGTAATGCTTTAATGGTGTCCTATACTTGATGTGGCTGGAGGGGACAGTTGATGGGGCTATAGGGAGAAGCAGGGCGGCACACACACACACAAACAGATACAGCTGCTCGCTGGTCCTGCCTAAGAGGAACATCTCTTTCTTTTTTTTTCGACATAATTATCTGTGTCATCACTTATGAGGCAATTAAACAAACATCAGTTCCTATTTCCTCTCCGTCTGTCTCTTCTCTCCTCTTCCTCATCCTCTGCCATCTGTGTTCCCATTGCAGCTCCTCTGCTCTTTTTTTTTTTTATTTAATCTTCTCCCTGCTCCTCTCCTCCCCAACCCTCCCCCCCAGCCCACTGACACCCATGCCACTCCAAGCCCACCACCCCTCACCAACCCTCCTCCTCCTGTGTGACTCCAGACAAGGTTTCAATTTCAGCATGCTGATTGTCTCATTGCCGACTCTATGCATGTCTAACACTTACTGGCACTCTGGGGACTGGCAATGCACACCATAGAATGCCTATTACACTCCCACATGTTTCTGGCGAGTGTGTGTTCATGTTTGTGTGTGTGTGTGTTTGTGTGCAAAGGGTGATGAGGGTGTAAAATGGCTATTACGCTGAGAGTCTGGTCTCTTACACTGGAGAGAATTCTCTGCCGCCTAAAGAGCAGAAAATTGCAATGCTCCTCTTCCTCACTCTCCATTAACCTGCTTTTGAAACAAAGGCCTGGCCAAGGTGTATGTGTGTGCGCGCGCATCCTTGCCCATTAGCCCTATTCACTACAATGGGTAAAGCATCTTATGGACCCAACCAAGCAGAAACCCTAAAATCTCTTTGTTTCCTTTTGTATCTATTATGTGTACAGGGCATGTTTAGCCAAGTGCACTATATTGTTAACACCGCCTCTTATTCGCTTTTTTTCAATCACACAAATTTTATTTTTAATGTATATTTTTAATGCACTGAAATGAACATGTCACTCATTTTTTTCCCAATTCTTATCCTCCATCCCTCATAAAAACAGTCAAAGAGCGATAACATTTTATGAGGGGCTTCAAGATGACTAAAGCGGCAGACATATTTGTATAATTTGCACAAAGACATCCACATCAAAGCACAAATCCAGTCCCAAGCTCATTCAATGGATTTTTTATCAGTCTATCCATTTCTTGAGCTTTTTTTCCTCACATCATCCTTTCCCTCTCTCTGTCACGTTCCCTTTTTTCTCTCTCTATTTTCAGAATGTTATTAGGACATGATAAAAGCAAAAGGGATGTCATGACACAGTACCCCCTGTTAGCATTAGGAGGTGGGAGAGAAAACGAAGGAGAAAACTAGGAGGGGTGATAGGGTTTGTGGGGGGGATGAAAGAGATTTGTCAGGAAATGATTGCTCACAAGGCACTGATTCTCTGCTTTAATCTCGCACAGTGTGCTCAAATTTCCTATTAGGGAGATGAAGAAAAGGAGAGAGAGATGGGTCTTCTTCACATAGGTGGGGAGGTGAAAGCTCGCATGTCTCCCAGTGTTTGCTCAGGCCGACAAAAGATACAGAACATTTCTTCAGCTCTGTATAGAGATGTGCAGAATCTTAATTTTGGTTTTAGAATGCACTCTCCTGGTTTTAGGAAATTTGTTGTCATTAACCAACCATTGGAGGAGAGCAGCTTCGCCACTGAACTGCTTCAGGGTCACACACAAAGGCACTGGCAGCTGCTGTTGCTGCAAAGCTTCCTCTGGGCAGTGACGATTAGCCTTGGCTATAGGTAATCAATAGCTGCTATCAATTCCATACCGCCAATTGAAAGATGAAGTAAAGGAAACAGAGGAGTGTGAGGATGAAGGAAGGAATTTGCTGCTGCTGTAGAGAATGGCAAACATTCTACCTGACAATACCACAAACTTATGTTTTTTATTTTTCCTATGTGGGAGTGTGTGTCCATACTCAGGCTTCCTTAAATGCCCATCTGTGAATTGTATCATAGCAGGCTGAGATTAGTGGCTGCTTGGACCCAGTGAGCATATTGCCTGGTTACCGTGGCTCCGGCTCCACACAACCCTCCTCCCATCACTGGATTGTTTGTCTTAATGCTATGTGACATGACCCTTTGTTTTGTCCATCTGTGGTTAAGAGTCAATGGACACTGGGTGTATGAGGGTACTGAGGAGAGAAAAGAATGGAGGAAGGGGAGAAGAAAAATAAAAAAGAGCAGGGAGGAAGGGTGTGTGTGTGTGTGTGTGTGTTGGTGGGGGGAGACAAGAGCTCAGAGGTGAAAAGATATCGAAAAAGAGTGCAACATTACTATGTTTTTAGTTTGGTCCTCCTTGGACTTTAACTTCATCACTTCCTTTACCACGGCTTTCCATATGGTGTGGAGCCTCAAGCACTTTGTGATATCACTGATGTGAAAGACGTTCTGGCCCCGTGACGCCAGCTCCCTCTTCAAAGGGTAAAGTCATATTTACTATGCGTCCTCAGAGCCCCACGGCTTTGTATTGTAAATAAGACTAACGTGGCATTGGTCAGGTATGCTAATTCAGATAATCAGTGCAATTTCTGTAAATTATAACTGTCAGTGTGGTGGGCACAGAACCTTGGCGGAAAACATGAGGGAACAATTTAGCCCGGGTAATACCCCTCCACCGAAGAGCTGCTCAACTCAAAGAAAAACAATCGGCCTGAGCCCATACCGCCCCGACACACCATTTCAAAAATAGTTTATGGTGAACGAGGTTCATTTTTTCAGAGGCACAAGTCAGGCTGCTGCCTTTTTTTTCTATGTGCACACACAGACCACAAAGTAATTATAATTCGCTTGGATGGAATTATTCAAAAAATGGCCACATCTTTTACGCTCAGCCATAGAGAATATGGTTTTGGGAAATTTGGGGTAAATTGCTACTTGCTGAAAATATAATAATATACATATATGTACGTGTCTTATTTTGATTTGACAAATGATTTAAAATGCAGTGTATTGTCTCCAACTAATTGCACAGCAATAAAAAAACTACATACTTCACAAAAATCCTCTTGGGTAAAATCACATCACTCTCATCAGAATAGTTTTTCTCGGGAACTGCATTTTTACTCATGCTGGGCACATAAAGTAACATTCCAAGTTTTTATTATGCGAGAAATGGATCCTGCCTTGGTGAAATCTGTGGACTTCACCCTTTTATGTAAGTAATTTTCTGATTCACAATAAATGAAAACGAAAAGGTCACTAATAAGTTGTTAACTGTAGATAATCAGCTGTATGCAAGCAAATCAATGTGCAGCATAACTGGCTGCCATAATCTATTATAGCATCTTCTAAACATTGATATGTAATGAATACATGCAGAAGAGGGATGGAATATCAAAGAGACACACAAAAATAGTGTCTTAAAGTGGACAATGCTGCCCTGTGACGAGCCAGTCAGCTGCTCTCACCTACTGCCTTCAGATTTGGAAATGAAAATGACCACCACTGTGCTAACTCTGGTGGTTATTTAGATCTGGGTGTGTGTTGCATCCTTTCTCTCACTCCTCCTGCCATCCGTGAATGTTTATGTAATGGCCACAAATTACTGAGACAAACCCTGGAAATAGACTTCTGTCTGAGGAGGAACCTCTTCGAAAAAAAGAGGAGAACCGCTGGAATGGCGAAACCATTGCCACCACCCAGAGGGGAAAAAAAAGTACATGATGCAGGAGTGAAAGTGAGGAGGGAAAACCTAATACCTCAAAAGATGCCTTGGTGTCATCACATCATGCTCTCTGGATAAATGCATGGTGTTTTCCCACACTGAAAACTGAATAGTTGCTTTTTGTGTTTTAGGTGCTTTGAGTCATGTGGGTAAATTTGGGTAAAAGGAACGCCAAGATGGCACACTAGCTCTCTGTCCATTTTCCATTATTTCCACACACACACACACGCAAGCACATGTAAGGATGATAAGTGTCCATTAGGCTCAGTTTTTAGCCTAGAGCTGCTATGTAAATGGTTAGCACAGCCACACTAATTCAACTAGGACCAAAAATGTCCCAGAGCCTTATCACTCAGAGAAAACAAAAGGCTCTGGCTACACACATGCACATATTCACATGTACACATACACACATTCATCCATATGCACATGATAAAAGTGTTATTGGTGTCTCTAAGTCAGAAGAGGTCTTTTGTTTAAAAAAGGGGACTCAAACAAAGAGGGTCTTCTCCCTCCCTCTCTATAATGCATGGTCGGTGGTAGCGGTGGGAGTGTTTAGAGGGATAGAGATGTGAGGGTGGTGGGATGGTGGATGGATGGATGACAGGCTGGGCTCTTAGAAATAATTACCTCCATAAGATCCCATCTCTTTTTCTCTTTTTTGTGAGGGACAGAGGGAATGAAAGGGGCAGAGAATGACAGAAAGTAAAGTATGCAGAAAAGGCCCAAGTGTTTCTGCTTGGTCTGGCTTATGAGGAGCTTTACACATGATGGCGCAGAGGGCTAATGGGTGAGGAGGATACACACATAGAAACAGTCCCATTGCACAAATACACACACCTCTTCCCCGTGCTCTTTAGGGCCAAACAAACTGTCAAAAGCTTGAGACAGAGACAGAGAAAAAAAGGGAGAAAAATCACAGTAACAACTAAGCGTCACAGACTGTTACTGTCTATAAAACCCGGCTAAACTAATAATTTAAATTATACTGTACAGTCAACGATGGAATATCCATGACGCACAATCTGTCATATTTTTTAAATTCAGGGTGTAACTTCATTATAGAACTGAAAAGGGCACAAAAAAAATCTAATTTCTCTAACAACTTTTGGATGACCCTCAAAGCAAAATGGCCTCCAAGTCCTCCATGTTGAGAGGCAATTCATTTTTTGCATACTCTTCTGATGCAAACTAAAAAAAAAAAAAAACCTCACTCTTCTTCAACACTTCTAACTGTACACAGACAGCTGTTTATTTCAGCAATGTGGGAACAGTGGGCTTTTAAAGGACACAGTTCAAAGATCACGGTAAAAAGCTTTCGCTGTATAGATTGTGGCTACACATGCACAAGTAGACACACATGCACAAACACACACTTCACTTTGACTTTAAGGTGGCATTTACCTCATGTAAAAAGGAGATGCCTGGGTCACGTTTTGGGGGACTGGAGTCTCATAAGGACAGTCAAAGGTTCTCAGGTAAACATGCACCCGCAAACACATGCATCAGCATACACACATCACAGTCCAGCAGAAGTGTTTTCCACACACTCCCATCTTTGTTTAAAACACCTATATGCTTGCTGTGTGTCTCTGCAATACTATATCCTTAATTAGGCCATAAAATCAGCATCAAAATTGTTTAATGAAAGCCATTCACGTGTACATAAAGTCCAGAGCATTAGAACTCTTATTCCCAAATGGGCCTATAATTATCTGGCTGGGTTCCAGGTCCCAGGCTTTAAGGGAAAGATACCGGTCAGCACTTAAATTAATCTTTTTCATACCAGTCTCTAATGAACAGAAAGTGCTCGAGTCAGGAGTTGCAGCCCCAGAAAACTAACAGCACGCACACATGCACGCACACACACACAAACAGAGTGTCCTCACACTGAACACTGGCTGGAAATGTTGCCTACTATACAGCCTTTTCCGTCGGTGAACACGTTCACATCATATATCACTGTATGAGCCTAAAGCAGCTATAATTTACCCTTTCTTCCAAATAGCATAAACTAACATGCAGTGTTATCATGTGTAGTTATGTTTTCTGAAACACACAAAAAAACCCAAAACAAATAACAAAACACTTCCCTCCAGTACAGAACAAGACTAAAACCTCTACTTCTTACATTAACTTTGACAGTTTGATCTCTAGTTGACACATTTTTAACTCCCCTCTCTACCAACACCTGCCAAATGCCTGTGTCTACAAGGACATTCCTTTGAAAATTTACCATGTACCTTGTGAAAGAATACTGTTGTTCACTAAAAATTATATAGAGCGGGTAAAAGGAGGGCATCCAAAAAAAGTGGATTAACATTTTGGATGTTGCCAGCGCCCACTTTTAGCTTTGCACTGGCTTCCTCATGGAAATTCACCATGAGGCATCAAAGTATGAAATGGACCCAAGCAACAAATATGGTGTGTTTTAAGAGCGGAACATTTGGAATAGGCGCAGTGGGTGAATATTGCTTTTGACAGTTTTAAAACCTGGTTGTACTCACTGGTTTGAGATGTAAAAAATGAAAAGGAGGGGAGGAGAAATGGGCTTGAAGCTGGGTTAGTGTTCTTGATGAAAAAATAGACAGGAGCAGCAGAGAAGGGGAGATGGAATAAGAAGAACACAAAAGGAGGCATCCAAAAAGAGAGCAAGAGAAAGAGAGAAAAGGTGTGAGGGCGTGTGCACGTGTGTGCTGGGGAGGTAATGATTTATCTAAGTATGCTTTTCTTCTGCTTCTGCTGCACCCTAAATCTCACCGAAACTTTGATCCATGGGTAATTAAAACCAAACGTACACCATCATGGGCTCAATTTCAGGTTTGGGAGCTCCTCTCTTGTCCGTGTGTGCGTACACACATGTTCTAATTCACATATGTTTCTAAGCACTGGGCCCCCATATGTTCTGAGAGTACATGTACAGTATATACAGGACATTTTGGGCATCACAGAGTCATGCAGACATACATACACATACACACACACACACACACACACCTATGAGCTTGCACACACAGTTGGATGCATGGACTAATGCTATGCTGGAATGCTAATCAAAATGTGTTACCCAACTCCCCCCAAAACCACCACCGCCACCCCACCCGCTCCTTCAGGTCAAGAAAAGCAAAAACAAGTTAAGCGCTCATTTTCTCCCAGCAGCATTAACATAAGGATGACTAAATAATGGACCCTGACTCCCCGTCTTCTGGTTTAAATTACAGCGCAGCCCCCTCCCCTTACACCCTGCAACCCCTCACCAACCATCCACCCCCACTCAAAGAAAAACGATTAATCTTTTTTTTTTTTTTTTTTTTTTTTTTTTTTTTTTTTGTCTCTCTGAATGTTTTACAGTTCTGTTACACTTATTAGCTGCTGGCAGGACGGAGACTCTTAAATGAAAGCCAAATTGCTTTGGTCATGAGAAAGGAAATGAAAGCTCACTCCAGGGAGAGACTGTGAAGCCGTAGCATACGTGTATATATGTGTTTGTGTGTATGTGAGTAACATGTGTGGAAAGGACTTTTTACCATCAGATCCTCCCAAGGTGAAATTTCATGAGCTGACTGCCTGCCTAGGATGTCCCTGTGCACAGGACAGTGTGTGTGTGTGTGCGTGTGCGTTAGTGTGTTGCAGATTTAAGTGCGGCAGCCTAATAGGAACAGTATGCTCATTTTGGAGAGATTAGGGGGAATGGACGGGTCTGTATCAAAAGACGTGATCTGGATATGAAGGCCAAAGGATGGAGGGAGGGAGACAGGGAGGGAGTGAGGTTTGATGGACTAAAGACCAAGGCGTGCAACAAAACTAGGAAAAAATATGGACCTGACTTCAAATAAAAAAAGCTGATCACTGTAAAATCGGAAAGTAGAAAATGAAAACACGCGCAATTAAAAAAAATTGGGGTATATGTGTGCTGAATTAGAAAATACATGTCAAAAAGGACGTGTGGAACATGCTATTAAAAACAGCAAAAGAACATAAGTCACATCGAGTTAAACAAACAGATTAAAGAAACACAGACCTTGGCTGGAGAGTGACTCCTTGACTTGGAACAGCTCATGTAAGCTCAGTCCATCCTCGTCTCCTCCCAGGCCTTGCTGGTGCAGCTGGAGTTTCCTCAGTCCTTCATTCTGCTGGTGGCGAGGTGAGCGACTGTGCTGCACCAGGTTGAGGCGAGCCTTAGTGGAATAGTCGCACAGTGAGCAGTAGTAGACACACGACTCTGGGTTGTACGCACTGTCCAGCTTCTGCAAGTGCTGCGGAACAGAGGAGAGAGCAGATGTCAGACAGTGCTGAAGTTTTCGATTATCCTTTTAACTGAACTAACTTCTCTGTTATTGCAATGTCTTAAATAATTCCTGCATTACAAAGATAGGTACATTTGAATGTATTTTGTCTACAGAGCGATCGCTTTAGTTTTTGCGCTTCATAGCGCAAAAACCTTTAAATCCACTCTTTCTTAAGTGTGCAGCAGTGCACAGAAATCCCATTTCTCTGACTTCATACAAGCCAGCAGAAACTTGGCCCACTATTCTCTAATGTGTTAGAAAGTAAGGCTCCTGAAAACTTTTACTTCAACTGCAACCACAAAAAGATTAGATTGTAAAAGTACAAATTAAAAGCAAGATTGGTGCCTCTTCAATCCAGTGGATAAGCGTAATTTTACATTTTAATTTTAAACAGAGGGAACACTAAACGTATGGCAACAGAAACCACTTGAAGTAGCTGTGTTTAGTTCAGGCACTACACACAGCTTCAAATTAGCTGGATAAGTTTAAGGTGACGCGAGGATTAAAAACACACAAAAAGTCAGTTACGAGGTCGAGTTAAGAACAGGTTCTGTCTTTAACATGCACATTGTCCAGAACTGCTCATTGTTGGCAGCTGTGGGGATTTCTCATTCAACGTGTGCTGTCAGTTGCAAGCCCTTAATTTCCAGTTGCCTCTTTAATGGCATTGCAGCCATGCAAAGCTACCCCCTACCTCTTGCCCTGCCCCAGTGTGTGTCTGTGTGTAGTTGCACACACACACACACACACACTCCCGCCCCCCATCCCACCTTGCCCTACTGCCATACACCCAGTCAAGCCAAGCATATCAAGTGTGCCTCTGTTGTTGCTGCCGGGCTAATGAACAATGCACAAAAACAAAAGACCAGGCCAAGCTTTTATTATCTGATCCTCTCTGAAGGGAGGGAGGGAGACACAGAGGAGGAAAAGAGAGCAAGGCAAAGAGACAGAGACACAGAGGTGGCTCATGAAGGTTAGTTTATGCTTTGTTAAGATTTATTCATACGGCCATGTGAGAAACAGGTGCAGGCTTCTGAGCATGAACTCATACACAAAAAAGGTGTGCGTGTCTGTGCGTGTGTGCATGCGTGTGCGTGTCTGTGCGTGTGTGTAGCTCCCATGGCGCCTATAGGAAGATGCTTCCTGCAATGCTTGAAAAGTTAGTAAGGTAATATTTTCTCTGGAGCATTATTATATCATATTATATGGAGCAAAGAGAGAGAGAGAGAGAGAGACTGGGAAAAAATGTGTGATTTGTGTGTGTGTGTGTGTGTGTTCTTGGTGGTGGTGGTGGGGGGGTCAGAGTTAGCTGCAGGTGTGTGCGTTCTTAACCCCCCCCCCCTTCCATTTTCCCCCCTTCCTCCTTTGACAAATAGGGATTAGCAACATAGCTACAGCCGCTAACACATCTTTTCTCTCTGTCTCTCCCTCTTTCTTTCTTTTGGAGGAAATCTAAGAAGGTTTTTTCTCTCTCATGAGACGGTGGGACGTCCCCTCACAGTCAGAGGCCCTTTCAGAAGTCTTAAGTTTTAATTAAGTCAGAGTTGTCAGAAGAAAGCTCTCCTAGTCCAGGGCTCAGGGCCATTAATTACAGCTATCTTTGTTTCTCTGTGAAAGGAGGCCTCCCTCGCTCCTTCTCTCTCTCCCTCCCTGTCTTTCTCTTTGGTTCTTTTCTTTCTTCTTCGCCCTCCCCTTGCAGAAGAAACCGGGCTGCTGAGCCTTACCCTGGAAACCACACACACGTGTGCTGAAAGAAGTAAACATGCGCTCGGTGCACACAAATATGCAAACACAATAAGGTTTGAGTTTATGTCTTTTCATTAGAACATAAACCATTCAAATTATCTTCAAAAACGTTCCTAAAATACAGGTTTGAAATGTTACCAGTCATCTTGTTCTCAGGCGTTGAGAATGAAAGTTCACTCGCGTCTGAAGGCCACTCCAATACACTTTTATTTCACGGCTGTTCTGATTAAAATGGTGGATACTTCAAAAGTTATGCAAAACTAAATAAAGTAATCAAACCTTCCTCCTTCCCTCTGTGACAATCATCCATTCAACTGCCACAAAAGAAAACCTCACTAAAAAACATAACAAGGCATGTGCTTTGTTAACAAACAGATTTTCTTGTGGCTATGAATAACCATTCTAGTAATTATTTTGGATCAAAATGAAAAAAAAAATCATACGAGTGTCGCTGTGCACGTGTGTTCTGCGTGTAGAATCAGGGAAAGGAGGCACGTCCCTGCCAATATGGCACCTCTCCAGAGTGCCTGGTGGTTAATTGTTGGGGATTAGTGTTTGGCAAACAACCAAATAAGCGAACACTCCCTGTGGGCCAATCAAAATGGGCTAAACAGCACTCCCTGGGTGGACCTAAACATGGCAGAGAGATCTCTGGATGGTGTAGAAGGTGAACACACACCCCCAGACACAAGGGACGCAATTTATGACAGTGAGGACTTCCTGATTACCTGTCAAAGACACAACATTGCCAGCAACACACACACACATATACACAGTGAGGAGAGGGGAGGACAGTCAACTGACAGGTAAGGGGGGGTGTAGCAGTTCGGAGCTGCAGTATGTGTGTATGTGGGTGAGAATGACAGAGGACTGTATTCATTATGCAGAATGAGATGTTTACAAAACACCTTTCTCACACACCCATAGACACAAACACACATCTCCTCTCTGCTCGCTCCCGAGGTTTGTGGGGAATAAAGCAGCACTGCTGTCTCATATTCATTTGTTCTATCTGTGGTGACAAAGCTGCCTCATTAACTGAATTCTTAATAAAGCACGGCGAAAGACAGCTGCTCACAACTTCTTTTATCTTTTGGTGTATGTACACATATGTGAAAGCAAGTGCGTGTGCGTGCGTTATTTCACGGTATTTCAATCCTTTGTTTTCTTTCCTAGTGTATATGTGCGTGTGATTTGGTGTGATTATGCATGAGTAATTTTGACTCTTTTTTTTTTTCCTTTCTGCCCCATAAGTGTGCTTTTGTGTCAGTCTATAATTTCAATAATAACATCTTTTTTTGTCTATGCCTGTAAATGTGTATGTTCATTGGGAGGATGACAAAAATATTTCAAAAACAGCGCAAAGCAGCCGGGTTGTGTTTTCCTCCATAAACCAAATGACAAATTAGGGTATTCTGTACAAACATGACTCTTTCCTGTCATTAAGAGTAGAACCAGGCAGCTAATGAACACATACTGAAAATAAGAAGCCTCTGCCACTGCTGCTATGCCTTAATAACCACTATGTGTGTGTGTAAGGGCATGTGTGTACATGCTCTATATATTTTAAGAATCAGTATGTTCCTGTTTGTGTCCACTAAGAGTATGTGCATACATACAGATGAACACACCCCACACACTGCAAAAACAGAAACATCTTAATCTGCTTTCATCAGTGTTTTTTTTTTTTTTTTTCAGTGAGACATTGTTGTTGGCTATACCTTTTTTCTAGAATGTCACCAGCTTCCGGTGCTGTCCCCTGGGCCTCCGGGTGCCATCAGAGACAAAAACAGCCCCACTTGGCCCAGCAAACAACAAAAGTGTGTTTTGTTCCTTGAAAGTATTTTAAACACATACCTTCACTGCCTGGAAGGCTGCCAAGTGTAGAATTCCATCAGTGCTACCACCTCACTAACACATGTTTCAGCTAACCGCCGCTCAGCCCCCAAGAAATAGATGTAACGCAAGATCACTGCCAATGGATTTGCTGGCAGACTGCACTGCTGAAAAAGAGATGCTGAGGGCCCAGGTATGTGCTACCTCACTTCCACAGTGCTGCACGCACACAAAAACAAATATGCAGATAAGGTGCCACATAAAAAAAACTGCTGAATGCACACTGCACAAATTGGCCTTTTTAATGGCAGGCATTGTCGACATGTCACAGTAGGAAAAGCACAGGTGTAAATAATGACATGAATCATGGCTGAGTTCCTTTCAGCTGCTTCAGCTTCAGAGTTCTGGTACTTTGCATGCTGGCTCACTGTCTCATTGTCTTACTGGGACACTTGAACTGAAAGGAGCCACCATTCAGTCAAACCTGTGTGTCTGCACACCTCTCCTGCGTTTCTTTCTCTCACAAGGCCACAACCGGTGGGATCTAAAGATATATTTACGAGAAAATATCCCACCAAATCCAAAACGACCTTTTTTTTTCATTATTCTTTTCTGATGGTTGTCTTTACTCTCTTTACAAGGTTCTTAATTTCATAAATGCAAAGAAAAATATTTTCTTGAGATAAATTACCTCTCCTGCCTGCTGGCAGTCGCATGTGATCACAGCTCTGGGGCCTGTCCATGAGGTGCAGGGACTGTGGGCGAGCTTAGCTTAGGTCACCCAATAATAATAAGCATCCACTGCATAATGGCCGCCAAGCTAAATAAATGAATTATCACAATGAGTCTTTCATACAAGCCTTCTGCCGCTTTTCTCCCCCCTTCTGTGCTGTCTCAGTTTTCTATCTCTCTCTCTCCCTTCACCTTATACTTCGCCACTTTTTTTTCCACTCAACTTCTTCTTTCTTATTTGTCAGCAGAAAAAAAACATCAAGATGTTATAGTGACAGGCCTTTATGAGAGCTGGAACATAAAGTTTAGTGATAGTGAAGTTTGTCTGACGTATGGGGTAAAGGTCAATCTTAGGATCACTGCTTCCTGACCTCTGGCCCCTCTATTGGAAAAATCAGTCCAACTGTCTCTTTTGCTGATGTGCAACCACACGCACTCACACAGTGCATACAGTACATACACATACCAGAGCAAGGAAATAAGTGAAAAAAAAGTGCAATTTTCGCCACTATATATTTCCTATAGTTTCAGTCACATATTTTATTTAGTGACCCAGCAGTGGGGAATAACAGATTCACGCAGACAGGGACACCACAACAAATCTTACTTACTTACTTATCGTTGCATGTGTGTGTGTTAGGTGTCTTGAAAGCCAGTTCACCTCCACCCCCCATGAAAATGGATCAGTATTTACATTAGCATTAGATTTAGACAGCATGGCTCAGCCACTTACTCCCTATTAGACATCCTGACCTTAGCCCATTAGGCCTAAAAGCCCCCGCTTGTCTCCATCGCCGCCAGGTGAGACTGACCAGGCCTCCCCATTTCCCTAAACCATCTTCTTGCTGAGGTTATCTTTTCCAGTGAATCATAATGGGACAAATCGTAAAATGCTGAGCTCAATATCACTGATATGCTAACATTCTTGTGGGATTCATCTTGTTTCCAGTGCTTTGCAAGGGGTGGGATTTTAATTAAATGTTAACATTTTTGGTAGGGTTTACCATTTTCCATTCTTTCTAATGTGCAAAGAGTTTAGGGAAAATGTAATCTACAAGAAGAAAAAAAAAGAAGAAAAAAAGGGGGTCTGGAGCTTCTTGGCTGGTACCATCAAAGAGGTTTGCACTGCAGTGATGTTGTTATGTTCAACTAAAACTGAAATGAAAGAGAAGGGAAAATATTTTTGGAGTAGCAATGTGTTTTTGCCAAGTTTGTTTTTCTTCGCTCTGTTCATAATGGAGAAAATGTCTATTAGCAAGAGTTTGACAAAAGGAACTTACAGTGAGAGACACTAACTGATATCTTGAGAGGCGAAGAAACTGAGAATCTATGACAGGGAGAACAAAAGAACAATAGACAGAAAGAGAGAGAGAATGATAGGGAAGAATCTAGACAAGCATAGTCGGGTTCAAATCACTAATTACACATTCCTGAGCCTGTGAAGGGGAGTATTGTTTTTCAGTTAGCCCCAACCCTGTCGCATGGTTTCACTTAGAGCAAAACAAAAGGTACAGGGAACAAAACACAAGCCTAATACCAGGCCCGGCTAATGACAGTGAAATGGGAGAAATTATCCCTGGGGTGGATCCTCGTGAGAAAATGGCTGGTGATTACTGGACAAAGGGAGTTCATTTTGAAACTGTCACAAAATGGCAGACTGCTTCTTTCATTTAGGACCTCTTTTTTTAATTAGATGAACGTGCTATCGTACCGTTACTTGAGCATGAACATGTGGGACTTGTTCAATTTCTACCTTATATTTGAAACGCTATGAAATACTGTATAACATTACAGAATCAACTCACTAAAACAAAGCGCAGCATTTCAAAACCCTTGAGGGAACAAAAGGTGAGGTTGAGGCTTTAATCCCAGGAAGCTACATGAGAGTGTGGCTTGTTTTATGCACAAGTGTTTGTGTGTGCATGCTGAAGTGTTACCTCTGCCAGGGAGAGCATAATGGAAGCGCCTCTTCAGCTGCACTGTTTTGCATATTGCTACAGGAAATCAAATGCCTTGCAGTTGACCTACAAGATGGCACACTTAATCCCTCCCCATTTTCTTTATAGAGCTGTGCAAGGTTTTATTCTGTGCCTGTCTTTTGGTCTACTTTACCACTCTATGTCAAAACTCAAAAACAGTTAATAAATGGCGGTTGTGTGTCCCAGAGCACACACATAACACGTTTTGACACCTCGTGTAAACTTAGTCATTGCTGTTCAATAACCTGGGATGTTCTGTCTGCTGCCATAAACCCATAATGATGAGCTCTGTGTTGTTCCGGCAACAAACAGGACCCCACCATTTTCTGCTTGAGCGGGGGACCGGGGGTGGGGGGGGTTTGGTGATAGCAGTGGCAGCACTGGACAGAATCGCCCCGCTGTGGTAGTGTTTGCACAGTCTGTCTAAAGGAAGAACATTGTTTTCTTCTGAAAAAGCCTCAGCCACAGTCCGCATACCAGCGTCCACTCAACATACCAATGAGCCCTTTGAAGATTACTCAAATGTTTGCCTTTGTCGTCCCCCCTCATCAACCCCCCCATCCACCCCTATCCCTGGTCCTAACCTAGACTCCTGCTAGAAAAAAGCTAGAAAAAGGAAAAGGGGAGAAAGGATGGAGTGGAAAAAAAATCTGACTAATATCTTCAGAAAACAGTGGGAACACAATATCACCCCAGGCTGTAATAAGGTTCAAAATGGCCTCTGTAAGGGATGGGCAACAGCTAAAAGGAATAATCATGCTCTGGCCACCAGTATAGTAAATCCCAACATAAACAATAGGAGAGGCTGGTGTTAATACATGGCAGCGGCAACTATACAAGCATGTTCAATGCAAGTCTGCTGATGAACTGAAACGTGTCTCCATGGAGAGTCACGACCACATTGCTGTGTGGTTGAGTCCACAACTAAAGCAGAGTATGATCTGTAGAATGGGTTAATTTAACCAAATGTGTTGAAAACTCAGGATTCACACACACGCAAACCAACCAACCCAATCCCAAGTAAGTGGGCTTTCTATCAGGTCTATTTCAAAGCATTAGGGATTACCTCACAGAAACTAAGCTGCTTGAACTCACAGGAGGTCAGCGTTATTGTGCCACTGCAGGGTTGGAAGGCCAGTGGCCGACACAGACAAACAGCTGGACAAGGTCAGTTCCTCTTTTTCCAGCTCTCCATCAAGATCCCTCAATCCTTCTCCCTCCATCTTTCCCTCTTTTTTTCCACTCCCTTCTGTCTCAGTCACCATATAATCAAATATCTCCCTCTACTTATCTATTCGCTGAGCACCTAATGGTTAAAATCAATTACAGCTGGAATGCTGAAATGCTGAATACTGAGCCACATGCTGATAATGACAGAGAGTGTGAGGAAGAGAGAGAGAGAAAGAGAGAGGAAGACAGAGACTTGGGACTGTTCCAAGGAAGGCACAATTACCTCCAATCAATTGATTATTGATTTGGAAAGGCGTTGAGGAGTTTTTCAGTTCAACTTTGTCCATATCAATATCCCGATATATTCATGAGACTGGGAAAGCATGGTTGTGCTATCTTAATACCATTTTTATGATCATATAGCATTTCAGACCATTTCAAGAATAGAAAATATACTTTTAACTTTGTAGACGACTGATGCATACAGTCTAAAGTACACTAACATTTTTAATATTCTCAAAAATTAGCTGCATATTTTAATGTCAGGTAATTTAAAAAGTAAAGCTAACAAACTTAAAATGATATTTCTCTGATCCTGATAACACAATCTGTCTGAGGTGGCCCTGATCAAATCAAGCCATCAAAAGTGGAGGCAACGTGCCTCCAGAGATCATTTTTAATATTATGAGCCTTCTTGATCATTATTTTGTTTTTTTGTTTTAAAAGATCTTGTTGTCTTTGTCTCAACAGGATGATCAAGGCTCAAAAAAAAAACAAGGGCCAGTCTGTGTTTGTGTGTAAGAAGAATGAAATATGCGGAAAAGTGGAACTAAAGATGCCGTTCAGGCCTGGTACTAACATCTGTCCTCAGTGATCTGGTCATGGCCAGTAAAGGTCTGAATGACCCTAATATGTCCTGAATGCATCCTCAGATCTGACCACAGAAACCACTCTAATCAGTTCTCATGCATTCAGTTATTTTCCACCCCAATGTTAACACTGAATGCCATATAACTGTTTGACTCACCCAGCACTTCACATACACATACACACACATATGCTGTGACAGGGTGACTGAGGACAGATGTTAATATCAGGTCTGCCATAGGGAGAGCTCATGTTAACTGGGGGGGGGGGGACCAAAATGACAAACTCCAGCCCTTTCTTTTGTTCCCCACTTCCCAGGGATGTTTCCTTCCTTGTGGTGGTCTGGAAGACACTGACCCTCCTCCCTTCACACAAACCCCCCACACCATCCTTTCTGCTATCCTTCCCATACCTGTCAGCCCCAATCTGCTTCACAGTCGCATGCACATGGACAAATGGCTTGGCCCCGACCCGGCCCAAATACCCCACAGTCCAGAAAGGGGTGGGGAGCGATTATGAAGAGAATCACATCTGGCTATTAATATGAGAAAACCAGTACTGGCTCTTTCTTTGTCTTACTCACTGTAAAAACATACCTTGCTAAAGGGGGTAAAAAGGTACTTACAGTCTGTTCCCCATAACTAATTCACAGGAGAGTCAAGATGTACAAAGACATGGGGGTGGGAGCTGGTCAGGGTAATTAAACATTACATATGAGTGTCAGTCAGGACTTGGACCAAAGCTGGACACACACACACGCTAATGCTATGCCGACCATCTGGTTAAGGCATTGGAGGAAGAATGGGCGAAACTCTTATTAATATCTATGAGGATTATTAGGAATAAAGGGAAGGGTGGGGAAGTCTGTCCCTCCAAAGCTCTCTGTCAACCACACAAAGCAACAGAAACACACATACACACACTTGCTTTTATGCTTTAATTAGTCACTACCCTCCATCCCCCATTTCACCATGCCTGGACCTCTGAAAGAGTTCCATTTTGATCTTTATGCAGGTGAAACTAGAGAGGATTTGAATAATGTACTAACTGCCAGAGAGACCGAGCAACTTGTCAAAGTGTAAAATGAAAAGAGAGACAGAGCGACAACCTTTTCAGATGAAAACACTGACTTGAACTCTTCGCATTGTCATGTTCAGTTACCATGACGGAACATGACAATGCACTGTACATCTTGACGTCAGGTAGCATCTGATGTGAAGTGTTCTCTTTCAGTCTGTCTGCATGTGTGAGATGATGAAGAGCCCATGCCTAGACCAAGTGGACATGTGTGGGCTCAAGTGTAAAACAAGTACTTGATCAAGACAACAATTGTGTGTGCATGTACATATGTATGCACTCCCTGAGTGTTTGTAATGCCACACCTCCACATGCACGTATATGCATTTATTACTGGGTGTCAAAAATGGTTCCAAGCATTTGAAGCGATTTCGGTCTCTTTTTTTTATTCCAGGGACAAGCACAATGGCTTTTATGCAAATCTAGTGGAGTCAATCTCCTGTCCATTTTCCCATCACACAAGTCCAAATGACAGTCGAATCATTTGGACTGCATATATATAGGGCCATTTGATTTTCAAATGAGAGTGGGCTGGGTTGACCCTTGCTAATAGCAAAGGCACAGCGGCAGACTTAATATCACAGATACATAAGCATAGCCATCTCCATCTGAGGGAGATAGAGGAGGATAAAATGCGAGCGTGGGGCAGAGTTGGATAACTGAAAGAAAAAAATGCCCCGTGGTTGATGGAAAAAGGGAAAAAAAGAAGAAAAAAATGGAAAAAAGATTAAGAAAATTACACAAGAGGACGTCTTTTTCTGCATTAAATCCGGTATCTTTTCTCCCCCCCCCCCCTTTCCTTCCATCACTTTAATTACCCCCACCCCTTGAGTTTCGGCCATGGTGTTGCCACGAGGAACATGGGTAATGAGATGGGCTATCTGCTGCTCCCCAGGGGAATGAGAGAGAGAGACAGAGCGAGAGAGAGAGAATAAGAAAATGGGAGAGTCACCGAGTCACAACACAGTGCAAAACACAGGGAATGAAACACCCCATTCTTTTTCTTTGTATGTGCCACTAACAAATATTCTTAATGTCATCTTTCCTCCATCTCCATCCTAAAAAAAAAAAAGAGCACTTTATGAGCCTAAGATCCTGCATTCAAAGAGGAGCGAGAGGGAAGGGAAGGAATGTGAAAGAAAAAACAATAAAAAGAAAAACAGAGATATGGAAATGTCCAATGGACCCCGAACGTCTACTTGAATTATGATGGAAAGTTGAACAGACAGACTGGGTGGGGTGGCTGTGGCTGAGGACAGTTTAAGATTTATTCAGACAGCCATCTGAGAAACAGGTGCCACGGCCTATGAGAGAGAGTGTGTGTATATGTTGGTGTGTGTGTGTTTGTGTGTGGTCCTTGACCATGCCACATTGACCATGAACATTCTCAACTCCTAATGACCCATACAGGGTCAAGCACAGCCAAGATCACTCATACACACACACATGTTCGCTACAATCTAAACCCCCTTATTTAGCCCTGCAGCACTGACAGAATGGTACTGACAGATTTACTCCCGTCTCCATGTGCATAAAGGCCAGTGTTTGTTATTAAAAATCATAACAAATCTATACATCATTACCTAAAATGCTAAGCTAAACATGAGCTAGGCCAGCTATGAAGAGGCTATGCTATGACACAATTTAATGTGGACGTAACATCACAGGCTGCTAACATCCAATCGTGATGCAAATAAAGAATATTCCATTTTTGTCATTGAACCAATTAGAAATGTTTCTCTGAAGGAAATCTGTGATAATGATAAAGTCAGTTTCAATACGCACATTTCATTTGCAACTAACTGTCGGAAAACGCCCTATGTAATAATATTAACATTAGAAACAAATGGAGACCAATCTGTTGCATCTTCTAAATAAGCAGCAAAACATAAAACTGCATGTCCGCTTTTTCCATAAAAGGCCTGACTTCCTGCGCCACCTGTTTTGCCCTGGATACCATATGACATGATGTGTATGTACT
Organism: Brachirus orientalis; assembly: GCA_016785285.1. Taxonomy (NCBI): domain Eukaryota; kingdom Metazoa; phylum Chordata; class Actinopteri; order Pleuronectiformes; family Soleidae; genus Brachirus; species Brachirus orientalis. Next base: position 1,815,080 of record JAFBJR010000258.1, on the reverse strand, counting down.
GCTAATGTCATTTTCCTCTTGCTGTTTCAAAGTCTGGAAAAAAAACAGTTTCAAACTCCAGTTCCCCTCAGAAGTACTCCAGCGCTGCTACAAAGCAGCCATAAAATCTCCTGAATATGCTTTTTGTTTGTATCTTCAAATGCTTTCCCATGCCATAAAGATATTCTGTGTTTCCAAAAAACCAGATGGTAAAGTCGTCAACACTTGGATCTTTTATGCACCCAGCCAAGCTACCTCCATCCCCATGTGCTTTTCACCTCTGCCAATACATAAAAGGAGAGGTGTTTTTCTGGTCAAATAAAGAAATGACTTTTTTTTTTCCTCTGCTATTCTCTCCCTCTCACTTTACTACCACATGTCCAAGGGTAAAATAGTGGGATTTCTGCCAGAAGTATTAAAAGCGTCATCTGTGGAACAGATTTGTTGAGGCCTGTGGGTAGGTGGGTGGGTAGATGACGTACAGGGGTGTACGAGTGCACAGAGGGGGCATTGGGATGACCCTCACTTGTCTTGGCATAACTGGTGCCGTGGAGGACGCTCCCTTACTTAACTAAACTTTCTTGTGAGGCGACATAAGAACTAAATTAGGAATTAGCTCAGACAAACCACTTCCTCTCATTTCTGTACTGCTGATTGTGCTTCTTGGGTGTGTACATTTATTCATAACTGATATGAATAGCCTGCTTTGTATGATTTTTAAGAGTTCAGCACAGCCTGGGTAAGCAAGTCGTTTTTTTATGACAGTGAGGTCCTATAATCACGTTAATCCTATAGTTTACAGTCTCAGCCAATGTAGACCAAAGTAGAGGCTGTATAATTTTGTTGAGAATTAAAATGTACCATATTTCAAAGTAATTAGTGAACAATCCCCTAGGATAGACATCTTCGACTCATCCCACGCCAAGTTCAGTCTTTGCCAAACTGTCAGCCAATCCTGCATCAATATGTACATCCTGTTTAAGTCAACAAAGACTGTTTTAAATAGCCCCAAGAATGCCGATGTGCTTGATCCCGGCAAGCATCGGAAAAGCAAGAATCAGTCACAGATTTACAAATAATTTATTTCCCTTAAGTGCAACAGCACAGCACAGGCACCACATTTAAAAATAAAAACCGCTAGAACTGTAGAGCAAGACTCCTATTCGGAAAAGTAATATTACAACAAGAAATTTCAATGCAAATCCTTGTTGAATCTTTTTCTGTCCAAATGAATCTTTTGTCAATTATAGATAAATGTAAAAAAAAAAAAAGAAAAAAATATACTGTAGTTGTTATTCAACTGAAAATAAAAATTTACTTTATTCTTTTTTCATCTCCCCTGTTTCTTTAGTGCATGCACATGCACATACAGGCAGACACACACTCACATTCACACAAAACACCTACCACTGCCAAATGTTGCATACAGTAGTAAAGAAATCCTCATTAATGTAATGCACTTGATCCTGTCCTGTAGGTCAAGGCCTGGGAAATGTAACAGCATCCTATTAAGCTGAAGGAGACAATCAATCTAAATCACCTCAAATATACTGAAGAGAAAGGAAGATGCCAAATATTCCCTGTGTTGGAATTTCCTTGAAGTTTATTTCTCCTAGTGTGAACAGTTTAATTAGTTAAGTAAATGACTCACATGCTATTTCAGTGCTCTGATGAGCAGCTGGTGTGGAATCTGATGACAAGTCATGACTAAGTAATTCCAAGAAAAAAAACGTGTCTCCTACTGACTTGAGGAAGTCATGTTTGTCTATACAAATGCTGTGTCTATATGAACATAAATTATATTCTAAAGAACGTGTGTATTTGGAAATGTCACTTACGTATGTAAATAAATTGTATATATGAGACGTGTGAGGGTTTTCCATAAAAAAAAAAATTGCTGTTTTTTTCCATGATAAAAGAAATTGCAAACATTGCATTAAAATGTTTTGTTTTCTTACATGCATATGTACCATGTAAGGCTCTGGTAAAAGCAACATTTTTAAAGTGTGGTGGGATTCAGTTCCATTGGGTCTTCACTTAATCCAAATCTAATCTCCCAATGTGTATTTATTCCCTCATCCTGAAAACACATTGTTAAATTATTCCAGAATTATTTACAGTTTGAGAAACAAGCTGAAGCTACGTGATTGTTAGTAATTAGCAATGACAGTGGTGCTAACTGGTCACAAGCAGATCATTTACCCATAGCTGATGAATTTCATCCTGGGCCCTGTGACCTTATCAATTTTTTACTCACACATATACAAAAAGTACTGTGAAATAGTTAATATTATTTAATGTGTCCATGTCCTGCAAAAACAATGACCTCCAAATATTTTTATTTAAAAAAAAAAACCTTTAGTTTGTTACTTTCTTATTTTAAAGAAAATAACAAACCGATGTTTTTGCAGGACGTTTACTACATGGGTAAATGTTTGTCTGTTTTTACCTTGTAGAGGCGGATGGCGGCGTCGTGCCTCTGGTTGGTGGTATGTAGCCTCAGTTTATCCACGCTGTTGCTGTAGTAGTCACAGGCGTTGCACTTGAGGTGCACTGGGTTGCCAATGGCCACACACTTTAATCTCCACTGGTTTGCCTTGCCCCCCTCCTTGATGTGGGCCACCAGCTGGTGCTTCTGCATGTGCTTGTCTGTCTTGCAGTGCAGCTGAAAGTTGGCCTTAAGCTGCGTGTTGTAGCTGCAGAGCTTGCACTGGTAGACGTCGCCCACCACACAACGCCACTCTTCTTCTGGCAAAGAGCGCTCGGCATTGACATGGGCGTTCAACGCTTCCAGGCTGTCCGTGGAGTAACAGTTGCACACAGCGCACTGGTAGAGGCGCAGCGATGGGTCGTTGATGGGTGGCGACAGGGAGGACAGGGAGGGGTCTGATGAGGACATGCCCCCCAGGCCACCTGTGGATACCAGGGACAGGTCATCTGCCATCAGTTGACCACTGGCAAGACGCAGCTCAGCTGATAGGTCACTGTTCACTATGAAGAAATCAAGTATAAAAAAAAAAAAAAAAAAGTTCACTATGAAGAAATCAAGAAAAAAAAAAAAAAAAAAAAAAAAAAAAAACATGTTAGAAAAAAGAGGGCAGAGAGACAGAAAGGAGTTGAAATGGTAGGGCCTCAAGATGAATTACACACACAGAGGCACAGAGGGATAACATGTCAGACAGAAGGCAGACAGTATGTACAGCAGGAAGAATGGTACATAAAAACAAAAGAGGTATGACAGAAAGACAAAGCTCTGTTGAAAATGAAAGGCTCACATGCATGGGGAAGGATAAAGGAGATAGAGAAAGAGAAAAAGCTCTTTTTAGTAAATGAAATTAAGTGTGGAGAGAAAAGTGAGTCTTCTATGCAGGCCTCTCTCACACAAAAGGATTTGATAAAATAAAGCCACACAGAGGACTAGGGCTCCTCACAAAGTCTTGTCTATAAAAAACCCTAATAGGATTGAATCAGGATCAATTACAATCATCCTTTTCAACTTGCTAACTTGCTCATGAGGTAGCTTTAATTACTGCTCTCAGCGATGGAAGGATGGCTGTTTGAAGGCCCCGGGCTTTTCTCACATTGACACACAGATTTGAAAAGCTGATCAATGCATTACACAGGTTTTCTCTTTCTTCTGGCCCACCCACCTCAGGACAAAAAACAGATCTGCTATTCATACAAATGTAATGAACTATTTTGTTTAATCTCTTCATTGTCTCTGTATGCACGTCACCAAAACGTTTTTTTTTTTGTTTTTTTTGTAGCAAATTTTCTTTCTTTCTTTTTCTCTTTCTTTCTTTCTTTCTTTCTTTCTTTCTTTCTTTCTTTCTTTCTTTCCTTTCTTTCTTTCCTTCTTTCTTTCTTTCTACCGATACCATTGATGAGTGAATGACTAAATGTGCTCATGTGTTAGTTATTCTGTTTCATTTGTTTTTTTTTTTTTTTGCATGTTAGCATCCTTCATATATTTGTGCATTTTGCATATGTGTATGTATTTGAATGTACTAAATAAGTATTAAATATTCTGTTCACAGCACTGTGAACAGAATCCTATGTACAGCTGCACTCACTGTGGGGAGCAGTGAGTTACCAGTGTAATTCACCGAGAATACATCTGCTGGCTGGGCTGTGACCTCTACACTAGAGGAGGGAGTGGGTGTGTAACACTGCAGGGTCATTGTTAAATCTCTCTCACTCCTACGGGAATCCGTTTCCTGCTGTGTGAGAGAGTGTGTATATGTGTGTAACTGTGTCTGTGTGTGTTCTCTCCAGGGTGAGAGAAGGTAGGATGGGTGTGCGCATGGGGGAGGGAATTAAGCTGACTTAAGAAAATTACAAATGAAAGATTAAGAATAATTCTCATGTGGTGTCTCATAATCATTTTTTAATCAGTGAGAGGGGTCAAAGAAAGGAGACAATGACAGAGGGACAATATGAGAGGAGAGATAAGAGGCAAAGAGAAAGAGAAGAAGGTGCAGCGAGGGGGGGGTAAGACAAAAAAGGATGAGAGAAGAAAAAGGGAAGGTGAGAGGGCATGGTGAAAAATGAGGAGCAATGAAGCAAAGGCACAAAGATAAAAACAATACCTAGATATATGTGATAAAAGAGATAAAAGTCACTAAGAGAATGATGAGCAGAGGAAAATGAAATAAAAAGCGTGAGAGCAACAAAGTTAAAAAGGACACTGGCTAGTACTTTGTCAAATCCTCACTAGAAATTGACTAATGTGTGAAACCTATCGGACCTCTATTATTTCATTTCTTTATTATCGCTTACCTAAACCTGATCCGAGAGCAGCTGCGGTTGCAGGGTCGAGTTGAAATGGGTTGATCATCATCTGGGCATCTGGGCCGCTGCTGCCAGCTGGGTTGTCCAGTTTTACACCTGCCAGGCCCATGTTTTGAGCCAAGTAGTACTGGTAAAGCTCTGCCTCGGCTGGGGCCAGGCCCAGGTGGAGACTGTGTTGGATCTGCTTCATGTTCTGCTGCAGCAGCATCATATTGTGCATGTGTTTCTCACTGGTCATATGGATTCGCAAATTTCTCGCCACGTTGGTCTCATAGTCACACACCTAGTAGAGCAAGGTGAGATGAATTAAATGTAATGTTTGTTTATCAGCATATTATTACATCATACAGCACTGAATATAAGTTAAATATGGTAAATAAAATATATTCTTGTTATATATTAGTACAAATGTAAAACAAACTATCAATGATACTGCCATTTTTTGCATTCTTAATTATGGAAATTCATAAGGTTAATAGCTAATGCTAGAGAATGTATGAGAAATTCTCTTTTATAATGGCCAGAAGTCAGATGATGTGCCAAGTGAATTAATAGACACAGTGATGCAGAGGGTTATAAATGGCTCATTGTGAAGATTTTGCAACAAGCAAGCTGGTATGCTGCTACCACAGCCTCTGTGAGTTTCATTACCTCACAGCGCCAAGTGGGCTTCTGTTTGGGTTTGGATGGCGAGGGTGCACCGCAGCCTCCACCTAGGCTGGCACTGGGCACAGGGTTGGCATGGTTGTGGTTGTACTGTGGCTCACTGCCACCATTCTGGAGCGTTTGCACGTTGTTCAGATGCTTGTCCGACTGCATGTGGATGCTAAGGTTGCCTTTGGTGGTAGTTGAGTAGTTGCATACCTAAAAGATAAGAGAAGAGAGATGCATACATTTAGCTAAGATATGATATTTAGTTGAGCAAGGGAAATTCTGATTGTTTACTGAATAGTTGTGATAAATGTTGATACAACAAGGAAGACCAACACAGATAATTGCTTCTTTTCTGCCTTTTAGCCTTCTGACTAAAATTATAGTCTTATTTAAAAATGGAAATTCAAGAAAGATAAAGCATATACATATAGGAAAAACAGAAATCCACAGAGAAAATGAGATGGACAGACCTCACAGCGGAAAGGTTTGTATCCACAGGTATAGCTTTCGCCCCTAGCTAAACGAGGATGAGGCTGTCCTGTCCGGCAGTACACACATGATCCACCAGACTCTGGATGTTTCTCCTTCATATGAGCGTCCAGTGTCTGCTGGTACTTGTAGTGCCAGTTACACTTGGGACACTTTAGCGTCTTGCAAGAGTTGCGTGAATGCATCATCGTCATATGTCCTCCCAGAGACCGTGAGGACCCTAAGACTGTGTCACACTTTGGACATTCTACCCCACTACCTGGTGACCCTTCACCAGGACCGGGTGTACCAGGTGTCCCTGGAGTTCCAGGTGTACTTGGATTCCCTGTATGATGATGCAGAGGCCCAGGACTCTCATCATCTCTGCGCAATATCATATCAAGAGGGTGGGAGTTCGGCGATGACCCATCCCTTCCTGCCAGGGCATCATTGGTTGAATCGTTGCTGCTCTCCCGCTCTCTGGCAGCTGCCAGGGCTGTGGACAAGCGGCTCTTCTCCATCTCCAGCTTCTCACACACAGACAGGGAGGAAGAGGAGGTGGAGGCAGGGCCCTTGCGGTCACTATTAAACTTTAGCACACTGTTGGAAAGGGGGGAAATACTTTGGTTTAAGAGAGGGAAATCTTTGCTACTAGTGCTGTCAGCCCGCTGGCCTGTCAAAGCTAGGGCCATGGCCTGTTCCTCCTCCTCATCTGCCTCCATTTCTACTCCACCACCATTGGAGTAAGCGTCCTCATCCTGCTCTGGACTTTCTCCTCCCATTACACTGGGCTCCCGTTTCATAGACGGGTACTGGCTCAGGTCCGGCCCATTGGGTTGCAAAGTGCATGTCTCCCTAACGTGGCCTTTGCAGTCACTATCAGAGTTCTGACCTTCCAGGTTACCACCAGTGGCAGCAGCAGCAGAACTCCCGCTGGGGGTTCTGTGGGCACCAGCCCCTCCCCCGAGGTTTGGGTTGGTCTCAGCCTTTGGCATGGATTGGGTTCTGGGGGTTTGGTCATTGGAGGAGCTGCTGGCACTGCCCTTCAGGAAGGCAAATCCTGCTTGAAGGGAATCTGCATTCTCCCCACTACTGTGGAAAGCATTCCACAATCCACGGAGGCCCGCTTCTGGCCCTAGGAAGTTGGCAGGTGTGGGAAAGTGGGGTAGCACAGAGTTGGGGGATTTTTTTGGTTCCAGAAAGCTTATAAGAGGTTCTTTGTCCTTGCCGATGCCCTGGATGATGGCAGAGACGTGCTTATTGCTAAGCAGCTTCTGCTCCTGCTCATTCAGGGTCATACGGTGGTCATGGACAGCATGTGTCACGAAGGAACGGCTGTAGCCAAAAGAAAGCTTGCACAGGAAACACATCAGCACAGGTTTCCGCCGCCCATCAGCCACGCAGCCCTCAAACTTGGACAAGTCCACATTGTTGGGGACATCTTTGGACACACAGGAGTTTTTGGCTGCACCATCCGCTGTAAGATAGTCTTTGTCATTCTTGTGGCGGAGGTCATAGACACGGAAACTGTGCAACATGGGACCAGCGCCCGCCAGCCCTCCAGCTGAGGTATTTGGGAAGGAGGGGTGGTCAGCCGCTAGGGGTTTACTCCCCAGGGATGAGGCGATGTGGAAGGTGTTGATGATCTGGGGGTAGAAGGACATGGGTGCAGCGGGCTGCTCCAACCGCTCCCCCCCTGGGCTCAGGCCACTCTGGCCACTGCTGGCCTGGACACTGGGGAAAGTCTGGGGGGACAGCAGGCCCCTGAAGTGGAGAGCCCCAGAGAGCCCCCCCTGGTTGCCACGCTGCTCTTTGGAGTCCTCCATGATGAAGGCAGAGCCATCGGGCTGGTAGATGATCTCACCACACAGTTGCTCCACATCACTATCCTCTTCCATTTCCATCTCACTGTTCATCTCCTCCACTTCTGCAGCACCCACCTCACGCTCCCCATCATCTTCACTCTCCTCCCCTACCATCCCTTCAACCTCCTCCCCCTCCTCATGACCTCCAGTGATAGGCAGGCGAGCGTTGGGGCAGTGGTGCTCCATGTATTTTTGTAAACTGGAGAAGGAATTAGAACATTCGTTGCAGGGGATCTCTTTTGCCGGTGCCACGGGAGATGTGGCTGGGGCAGAACAGTCCGAACCCAAAACTGCTCCTCCTCCTCCTGGTAAAGTCCCAGCAACACTTCCTTTGTTACTGGTAGTAAAGCTTTCTCTCCGACTCTGTTCAGGTACAGGGTCGGTGGTTGAACTGACAGTGGTGGGGGTAGCAGTGGATGTCAGCGGGCTCACAGCAGGCTGTCCAAGGCCATTCTCCGGCTCTCTAATGGCGGCAGGTGATGATTGGTTGTTGTTGGCGACGTTGGTCTCCATGGCAATGACAGAGTTGTCCTCAGCAGCAGCGTCCAGCCTCTGGCCACCATGTTCCTGCTGCCGTGACGACACCATAGGGGGAGAGTCACAAGTTGCCATGACGACCACTACATAGGGATCTCATCTCATCCAGCCTAACAGGGACCTGAGTTGTGGAAAACAGAAAAAAAGAAATAACAATTATTAAATAAATACTGCCACACAACAGAGATGTAGGCTACATTTGAACAACCAATTAATTTATTGTAAATTCCAACTTCCTCTCAGCCATCATTCATCCTCAAGACCATGTGCTGTTCTTGTTTTTATTAAGATAAGATTAATTTTTATAGCAGAGCATGTTGATTTTAACAATGGAAGGAGTGATCACTCATTTTATCCACCCCAGAGAGCAGATGTTTGTTTTTTTCCTTTGTGTTTTCTTCTATGAATTATTATTATCTTGAGTTGTTTTATGTTTATCAAGGCCAGATTGGTATTCCTGCAGAATATCCTTCACAAATCAACTCCAGTAATTTGGAAATGTCTTAATGCTGTCTGGAATGTTTGAGGCAAATGTTTTAGATGACACTTTCTCCTGCAGTGCCTACTCATAGCACTCACACACATCAAAAGTCAGTAACCTGTAGCTTGGACTTGACAAAACAAGGAAGATACAGATATCTGTAAAATGAACTTCCCTCTCTTGCATCTAAGGCCTATAAATGATAGACTGATAAAACCACAGAAAAAAAGCCAGAGTTAAAAAAAAGTTTTGTCTTTTACCGACCCTGGGGACCAGTGCTTGGAAACAAGGGAAATGAGGTATAAATGGATGAAGCAGCTCCCATGGCAGCTGGCAGTAGGGAAGTTTATGGGAATAAGCCAACTGTCTGGTAAATAGACTCTTTGATCGACAAACCGCTGTACAACACTGGAAGCTGGAAGCAGTTTTGCCTCTACTGTGTCCTGTGTGTGCGTTTGCTGTGTTATAAGATAATGACTTCAGGCTAGTACATTACCCCCAAAAGTGCAGTTTTTAATAAAACGACTAACAACCAAGTTTATTTAACAACTTAGCAATTGCAGAAAGGTTAGTGCTGTCCTTTAGGGAGGAAAAGTAGATTGGTGGTAGAGGAGTCTTCAATCATTGGCTAAATCTGTCTTGGCATGCTCTAACCAGTCAGGAGTTGCTAATTAGCAGCACCTATTAACCTATTAATGCCCCGAAGGTATGACTTAGACTCTCTGTGGACAAGGAAAGTAAGACTCTGAATATTGACATTTTGTTAAGTGTGCGGCTGTTTTTGAACATATGGGAAAGCAGAACACTGCTTGTTGGCACAAGTTCAAGAGGAGGGTCATACACAGGAATATATCAGGAAATGAGAAAATATTTCACCCAAATGTTTTTTGTTTATTTTTTTTATGCAGGAGCAATACACAAAAAATACCCACACACACATAAATGCAGAGAGAGAGAACAAGCTTCCATGAGGAATGATGTTTGGAATACCAGTGAGATTTTATCAATCCTGGGCAGCTGCCCATCTCTCAGTCCCTCACTACTTCAATCCCTTGGGCTTTTCACAAGGCACAAATGTAAAGACACACAAATGCAGTGTAGAATAAAAGAGTTCTAAGCCCACAATAATGGCCGGCATAATTCCACAAAGAATTGAGAACAAGACATAAGGAGAGACAACAATTTGAAAACCGAACCTTCAACACTACTGATAAGACAACATTTTCTTACTCGGCTAAATACAACAAATGAGAACGACTTGTGCTTGTCAGCATTTTTTCTACTTGATACAGTACCAGCTCTTTTCAGATGCTTGTGTGTAAATGAGCTGACATTAAAAGAAAGCTTTAAAGAGCCATGTTAACCTTTAACCCAAGCCACCTGCTTCTTAATTCTCTCTCTTTTTCTACACTCCCTCTCCATCACAACAACGCTACAAAGCAATTAGAGGATTAATCCGCAACAATCCAGGGCTAAACAAAGCCAGTGGGAGGGACAGCAAAAGCGTGAGGAACGAAATCAAATATGTGCAAGTATGTATGTGGGTCCATGCGTGTGCACGTGCCATAATCAGGTCTAATCTGACATATCCCAGAGATGATTCCATGGTGACTAGGAATAGATTAAAAGAGAGAATTTGTGTTTTTTTTCTTTATGTATCTCACTATTTCTGTCTCTGTTTGTGAGATAAAAATAAAGCAGAAAATCAAAGTTAAATATGTACAGCATCCATATGTCAAGAGACCCAAGGTGGAAAACTGTCTTCTTGGTGCATCAGGTAACTGAGCAATAAAGCACAATTCTAAAAGTATTTTACCATTTAAGACATCTGTTTACCCTATGAACTGCAAGTGATCTGCAAGTAAACTGAGAGTATACACTGTATATTTTTGCCACTTATAGCAGTATCTGTACTGTCCTGTCACAGTAAACACCACCTGACTGTTTCAGAAAGACAAGCATTATAGTTCATGTGATGTTTTAATGTCAAATGACTTTACTCCCGAGCCATGGCTGATTAATATAATGATTATGGTTTACACAGACCTACAGAGCCCTCCTGTCCACATGTTAACTCACAGTTGCAAAGAAATTTGCAGCAATTAGCTCTGCATTCTAAACTATTGTGGAGGTGAAGCAGGCCAAATATGTGTTATAGTAAAAGAATGCATGGTATTAGTGGAACGTTTTATCACAAATGAATGTCTTTATTTTACATACAGCTGCACTGTTGCTACAGAATTTGGTATTGTGATCAAAAATTATATGAAATGAAGGATTTTTAAATCATCCGTTTAAATTATTGCTCTTTCAGATGTTTACCGTAAATCATCCATTAAGCTCTGCACCAAAACAACATGCTGGGCTTGTTCCTAGTCCACACATTTTCTTTTCCATCAGTGTCTCGCTTAGCTTTTGTTAAATGTGATTGAGGATAAAACTGTTCAGAGGCCATGGATTTTAGGACTAATGTGATGCATACAACAGGATTTACTACATGTCAGTGGTGTCACTTGACTGCTTATTTTATCTAGGAGCAACCCCTTTAAATTGTAGCTCGGACATAAAACACTGCAGTTTATGAATTATGCATCACCTAACACTTTAAGTATGGAATTATGTCTTATGGATAAGCCAATGTGTTAAGCACTTGGCACTGATATATCACCCCTAATGCTAACAGGTTAGCAGCTGTTTACACGTGTGCTGCCTGCCAACAATGACATAATAATAATGAGTCTATTAATTTGTTACCTCTGGTTCTTATTAAACCGACTAATTTCGCTGCTACCGACTGGCAAAGAAAGGAAGTGCAAGTGTGACAAATGCTTAATGCTTGATATAATTTTATTTCTTACTTGCATTTGCAGGGGAGCATATTTTAAGTGCTTGAAATAATACCAATCCTTCCTGTGTTTGCACAGTTGGACAAAGACGCGCTGCAATAGTGTTTTTCCTAGTCTACATTTCTGAACTCAAAGTGACATTTTAGAAACGTGGGCTGTTATATTTGCAGAAACCTAAACAATATCTTGTTATGTGCTACACAATAACTGTTTAGGTGGCATATAGTCTCCAGAACAAATATGTGTAAAGGTTATGTGTCTCGAGTCTTTTTGTTTTGCTCCATTCCTCAGGCTTCACACCTTTCACAGCAGTAGTGCCCACTACTGCTTCTTTTAAGGTAGATCATGTTACTGCTTGCTTAAAAAAACCTTCCTCTCGCTCTCTCCCCCACTGGTTTCTTTTTGCTCTGTTAACCAACCAGATGACTTTTATTCGAGAGAGTGGGAGAGAGAGAGAGACAGAGAGAGAGAGAGAGAGAGAGAGAGAGAACGAGAGAGAGAGAAAGAGATACATAAAGGGAGAGTGAGAAACTAACAATGAAGCCCTGGTTTTTCCACATTGCAGAAACGGTTCTCTTCTCATAACAGAAGAACAAAAGAAATGGCCAGAGCTGCTCCCACCTCTGTTTTTTAATTAAGCATGTCCCCTTGCTTTCACAGGCATGCACGCAGACACAGGCTCTCTCTCTTTTTCTCTCTCATACACAAATGCACAAACACACACACACACACTAAGGTAATTAAAGTGGAAGATCAGATTCAGTGAGAAGCAAATAATAGCCCAGGAATGCCTGCTTTGGACATTGCTAGTTCTGATGGGAGAGAGGGACTTAAAGTCTCCTTGGCCTATTGTTTTTCTCCCCCCCCCCCCCCCCTATCAATTGGCAGATGTTCACTCCCCCCCCCCCCCCCCCCCTTGTCGATTCTCTCTTCTATATCCCTCCATCTGCTTTTCCATAGCTGGCAGAGACAGGGAAGCAGTCTAAAGCAGGGGATTTCTCCACTTCTTTCTTTTTTCCCACTCCCCCCGCCCCGTCTCTCAACTTAGTTTGTTATTAAGGCACCTACACAGATGTTTGACCATAAATCCTAAAAATGTCAAACAGTTGACATAATCTGAGACTAGTCCACAAATACACGTGCTGCAATAAAACTACGCTTGTCGGGGTACTTTCCAGCCAGGTCACTTTTAATGAATGTGCTAATAATACTGTATGTCCATAGGGCAGACCTGAGGCACTGAGCTCCTTGTCAGAGTCTTGTCCTACTTTTATCCTCTTGTCAAGACCTTCACACATTAGCCACAGTCACAGCCTGGTAAATGCCAAACCTGTAATTGCAGTGTCACTACATTGTCATCTTTTGTTTACATGGGAATCTACTGAGTTCAAATTATTCTTCCCTAACTGTCCGACATTTTGATGCAAGGGCAGGCGGCACTGTTAATACTGCCGTGAATATTTATAACATCTGTAAACACTAGAATTAGGCAGATCAGTGCCTTGGGATGTGGTCATCTGAGTTCTAAAATGGTTGTTTTTATTTTTTCCTCTGCTTGTCAAACTGTTTGGAGACATTTCTGAGTGCATGTAATAAATGGTGAAATTAAATCCAGGCTGAATTTTAAAGTTGACCTGCAAAGCTGAGCAAAGTCAAACAACAAAGTCAAAAGACAGGGTGAGACTGAATGTCCATTCCTTGAGGTCTCCTAGCAGGTCATCTCTCTCTGCATGTGGCCCCTCGGTCTAACACCAAATCTTCTATCAAAATGTCACCAAGCGTTAGCCAAAGACAAAGGCAAAGGGCACTGTGAAAGCCCATGCATCCATCTCTCACTGTCAGTGCCATGAATAGGTCTACTCTAGTCTAATTAGACCTGTTTATTTGTTGCCATGCAGAACCGGAGGGATGAAAAACGAAGTGGAGAAAGGAGGAGGGGAACTATCTCTTTCCTAACAATGCGAGAGAGAGAGAGGAGCAAACAGTGCTGATGCACACACACTTTAACTCACATGCACTGAATTAAAGAAAAGATAATGCTCTATGTTTTAAGTCTTAAAAGTGAGGACTCTGGGGGAAATTGCTGAACGATTGGGTGAGGGGTGATTGTGTGTGCGACCAACAATTCTTTTGTCTTCTTAACTACTCAGCTTCACTATAAGTTTTTGTGCAGCCCTTGTTTGTTGCCTGGAGGTGTAATAGTACACGTCATTTACAGTCGATCTCCCCACTGCCACCTCCGCACATCCTTTTCTGTCCGTCTGTCCTTCCCAGTGTCTTATAAGCAAAGGTCTTCATTACCAAAGACACCTTATCATTACTGCAAGGTGCAGCCCAGACACCTAAAGCAAGCACCACTCCATTTAGCATGGGAATCTTGTTCGACAAATTACACACTCTGCAAAAATGCCCTTTAGCAAATCAAAATCAAAATTACGCCTACATGAGCGACGATCTTAGTTTGTACAAAGAACGGAGAGAAATATTTAGAAGAGGAGGAGGAGGAGGAGGGGGGTGAACAAGAATAATGAAGAGGAGTGCAGAGGATGGAAGTGGCCTTTTTCTATTTTCCTAGAGCAGGTATGCAGGTTCTATCCCTGCAGGTTGATGACAAGTTAATTGGTCTCATTGGTTGCTCAGGTAACATTACACCCAACCGCCCTGAGGTCCGTACCTGATATTCTATTGTTAGTGGAAATAATATTGTGGCAAATTAGAAAACAGAGAGTATCATTGAACACAAAAATAGCCAACTGTGCAAAAACAAACTCCAATAAATGAGAGAATTGTGAAACCTTTTTTTTTGCCAAGGCGGTTCATCATTCAAGCTACAATAAGACCTAAAATCTGATTTAGGGTTAGACTACAACCTATCCTAACCGAAAAGCAGCTGAGGTGAAAACATCTCTCATGTCCTCCAGCTGCTGCTTAGAGCAATCCACCAACAAAATATCCTACTGAGTGTTGAGAAAAGTAACATTTATTTCCATTAAGTGCGTTTTCATTATGATACTTAGGATGTGGGCCATGAGACAAAATAAGAGACAAAGTTATATGGGTTAAAGACAAGTTTGATTGGATTTAACATTTTTATTGGTGCTTAGACAATCCAGTCTAAATATATGCACACGTCTCACGCCTCTGAAGAGACTATATTTCAAACTAAGCTCAAACTGAAACATGAAAATAAACAGTCAGACACTGCTGGGTCGCAGTCACCACTTACTGCCCTTGCTAAAGATTTTTTCCAGCATCAAAGGCAAAGCCAATCTACATAGCTAATGCCTGTAGTTTTTTTTTCCTCCCTTTCCTCACACTCAAAATTGCGAAGACCATTGAGAGTGAAAAAATGGGGATTTTTCTTTTGCTGGCAATCTGGAAACACTCTGTAGTTAATTAGGGTTGATTGGAAATGAACCACACAAACAAAGGGCAGCCTATGCCCTGACTATTATGACCGTGCACACACGTGCACGGTGCGGAGTGGGGGGGCTATAACAACCTTAGAAGCCCAGGCTGGTAAAAGCTCCACTCTCTAGATCTGTCTCCTCTGTCTCCTTACCCCCTCCACCTCCACCAAAAAAAAAAAAAGATTAAGGGAATGCACCGCCAAAGAATGTGTGACGACCTCCACTGCCACGGTGCAAAACTTCCAGCCCCTGACGCCACAAAAGGCAAGAAGGTAATTAAGTTTGAAAGAATAGAAGCAGTGCTACAAACAATGCAGCAGTGTCCATGGGGAGGGATTGAAGGGTGTGTGTGTGTGTGCCTACATGTGTATGTGTGTGTGCATGGTGGGGGTGAAGCAGAAAAGCTATTAGCATTCAGTGGCCGGGTGAGAGAGAGGAAGGAGGGCAAAGGGGAACTGAGGATGGCATTCTCTCTTTCTGAGCTTCTGCCTGCCTTTCTCCATCGCAGCATGACTTGTCCGTTCATTCTTTTTTTTTTTATTTATCTCTCTTTTTATTCACCCTCACATCTGGTTCACCCCCCACCCCCCACCCCTCCTTCCCATATTGCCCCCTACTACACTCCAACAGCTTTTCAATGCTCTTTTTTTTGGCCCCTTCCCTGTTCCGTGTTGTTTCTGCACATGTAAAGGGTGCCCTCCTAAACACAAGACACACACAGACAAATGTAACAACACCTAACCTATAATCTGCAGTACATATAAGTATATATGTATATGTGTGTGTGTGTGTATTGATATCTGCTGTTTATTATGTGGTTTGCAAATTGGACACTGAATATCCAAAATGTTAAACCTTATAACGGTGATGCACACACAGTCACAGTTTCCCTGGGTACCACCTTAAAGTGCTAAGTGCTAACAGGATTACCATCCTACACACTCAAATTCTCTCTCTCACACACAGACGCACACACTTGCCACATAGAACACAAAACATACACTGGGAGCTTTCATCTTTTTTTTTGCCACATCTCCAGCAAAGCAGTTTAACTCAATTAGCAAAGAACGTAATTTTATTTACAGACTCCCAAGGAACACACATACACACAGTATAAGAAGACTGTGCCTCTCCCACGTGGTTGGAGCTAAGAAAGAAGTATTCATTGCTCATGCATGTGTGTCAGTGAGTGCGTGTGCTGTGTCTTTGGACAGTGGAAAGATCATGAGACACATTTACGTCAGATGAGTGAATCAGACAAACCACCGCAAATTTCAAAGAGGGATTCTTTTCTTTTAAAGAAAAGGAGGGTGAGAACGCAGAGGCAGACAACAATGGGTTGTGAGGGCAAGAGATGATAAAGTAAAATACAACACGGAGAAATGTGTATGTGCACACCGTTTGTCCATCTCTTCATCTCCACAGTGAAGTCCCCAACTAATTGTGGTTTTGCAGTGTTTTGTGTTTTGTAATCTGCCTCTCTTTGTCTCTGCATCTCACCAGAGACACGGATTAGTGATAAAATGATGACGGCTTAATCCTTGATTTGCCTGCGCTAAATAAATATTAATCCAGCCTGCTCATCATGCTCTTGTAAGGTACAACATACACAATATGAAAGGGCTTAGCTGTTACATAAATCACAGCCTTATCTTTTGAATGGGGCAAAAGTATGAGAGCATACATGCAGACACATACATCTCGTATTTGCAAAAAAAAAAAACAAATTTGCCATTTCCCCATTCACGGAGTCTGTTAAAGGTGGTAATGTTTTGCCTTTTTTCTGCCTCGCTGTACTGAATAAATGTACACGCACACCTTTTGTGCTGGAGTAAAAGAGAAAGTCGCAGAGAAAGGAGACATGTTGGGACAGACGCCAACGCTATTCTGTTTGACGTTGCATGTTTGATTCAAGAAGTTGTCATCCTCTCCAAAATCACTCACTGGGGCAACATAATATTGACTTGTTTGGTTCAGTGTAAACAAGTGATGGCAGCTTAACAAGAGAGTCTTCGTGAAGGCAAGATAACAAGTTGAAGGCATTGGCAGGATTGGATTATTTGCCAGTCGAAATGAATAAAGCTGCTGCCAAATGAAATAAATAATGTTGATGTAAAGAATCATTAAAACAACTTTTAGTTTGTCACATTTTGTGGGGTTTGCAGTTGAACGCCACTTTATACCAGTCCAGGAAAAAACACAAATAACATAACAAATATCGGTTATCCGTGTTGATTCAGACCCCTTGATATCTCTCTCTCTCTCTCTCTCAGCAGGTTTGTTTGGAAAAAAATACTGCTGAGGACATGAAAAATGAAAGCTATCGTTGCTGGACTCTCTCCTCCTCCTCTCTCTCTCTCTCTGTGTGTGTGTGTGTGTCTCTCTCTCACACACGCACACACTGTTAAATTGACAAGGCCGTGGTAGTGCAGCGCAGAAGAGGTTAAGCAAACACTGTCCACGTCAGTCAAGGATAGCGCACGCTCGCAGGCAGACAGAGAGAGCAGTCTCTGATGCAGACATTTCACATCCACCTGGCAAATATAAACGACTGGTTATACTGTATCAACTACCACAGTGTTGAGGCTCATAATATGCTCCGATAACTCCGACCTGTGTGAATCTACTTGTACGTGCAAGACCTGAAAATAGCACGCCTTTTTTTCTCAGCAAAACTTCCCTCGTCTCGCGTACAGCAGTTGAGGTGCACTTCACAGCACTGAAATCACTTTTCCAAGAGAAGTAAGTCCCCGCTGATAGTTTGAAACCTAATATTAGGCATTGCAAACTAATGTAGCAACTCCCGCTACTTGCTGCCAAAAGTTCATTCCTTTTTTTGAGGAAGGAAGAAAATGTCACAAATGTTTCCCTATTTGGTGAAAGATGACTATCAGTAGCAAATGACTTAAAAAAAAAAAAAACAACAAGCTGGTACAGCTAGTTAATGGCTTGTACAGTGTTAGTCAATGCACTGTTCCAAACCAGAAAAGTGGTTGTCTTAAAAGATAGAAGAGAAGAGAAGAGAAGAGAAGAGAAGAGAAGAGAAGAGAAGAGAAGAGAAGAGAAGAGAAGAGAAGAGAAGTCTGCTTTAACTGTTAGGTCAGTCATAATTCACAGACACCTTGCTAATAGTGCAAACATGTCTCTACCATGGTGACCAAAACGTCTTGTTCTTTTCCAGGGGTAACAATAAAGTTTAAAGTTCAAACCCCAACTGTTTTCTAAAGACAGTACTCAGCGCGACCCCAGCCCTGTCATTATCCTCATGAACATAATCATAGGGCAGGTATCCTGACTGACGCCACAAGCTATGTGGCTCTCACTTAAACATCTCCTGAGCACTTCTGTGACACGCCACAAACAGACCATTAATGTCTCATGCCTTGTGTGGGTCTCGCATTAGAAACATTTGAACACACATTTAAGCAGACGTGTTTACTGAGATGGGAGCAGGCATGACAGATTTGTGGAAAAACAAAAGACACAAAAGCACACATACCTTTTGGTTTTCCAAGAGCTCAAATACTCGTGACAGGTCTAATTTCTGGACCCAGAGAATTACTAATTAACTTAAGCTTTTGGCTCTCTATTTAATTAGAGAGGTCTCCAAATGAACTTTAGACCAAAGCCATTTGCTTTTTAAACAAACCCCCTTTTCCTGACAGCTGTTGTGAGTTTGCCCTCTTCTCACAAAAACCACAAGGAAAGCACAGTTGTTATTTATGCCATCACAGGCTCTTTTCTGGTTACCGTGGGAGGGAGAGAGGAGAAAGGGGGGAGAAGAGGGAGAAGAAAAATGAGCAATGGAGTTGAAAAGTGTACATTTTAATTGGATTTCACTACAAACAAACAACTGTCAGATGCAGTTAGTGTGGTTTTAGATTACAACCGCAATATTCCTTTTTTAAAAAAAAACCAAAAAAAAAAAAAAAACCAAACAAACAAAAGAAAAAAATCATGTCACGCAAATATAGCCAGTCTGCAGAGAGGGAACTGGGATGATCTGGACACATTACCTTACTGTTTGTTGTAGAAAATAGCAATAATTAAAAATAAATATATAATACTGTGTGACAAATTGACATTTAACAGAGAAAACTGCTCAGTGTTTTCACCCTTAAATTACAAATGTGTGTGTGGGTTATATTGCCCTTAATATGTCAACCTGGGGAACACTGAGGTCAATGACACAGCTGCTGAAAATCATGGACAGCAATGTCACTTTTTCACTCTTTCTCCAATGAACAGATCATACTCCTAATAATTCCTGAAAAGGGCAAATCAAAGAGTCGGTGCTCTTGTCTTTATTTTAAAAAAAAATCCTTTCCCTTTACTTCACAGCAGAACAAAATGGTATAGACGGGATCATCTCCCCCAAAGACCAGCAAACCATCCATCAGCACATCATGACACTTGTTTGAGTATTGTGTTGAGGCTGAGGTCCAAATCTTCAGCCATACTTTGCTTTTCTAACAATTCCTCCAAAGCCTCACTATATCTGCTCATCTCAGCCAAGATGAAACACAGCAAAACTCCCCTCTTTATTTAGTCTAGGGGCAGAGAGCTGATACATCAGCGAAACCACTGACAAAACCAGCCCTGTTAATACCTACAATTTCATATACAAGAACATTCCTGTGCTTGCTCTGCTCTTCTTCTTTACTGTCACAGAAAAAAAGGAGTCTTATTTTTTTCTTTTAAAAGCAAATAATTAAAGATTATTCCACGGCTGGTGCCAGGCTAGAAAAAAAAAGGAAAGGCAGGGTTTGAGAGGGATAGTGTTGGCTGGAGTTTCCTCTGGGGAGCTGAGGAAACACATACTTTCTTTGCCTATATTAGATCAGACTGAGACCTACATTGGAAAAAAGGGAGGTTTTGTTTTTTAATACAGTACACATATGCCTATAATGACAAAAGAGCACAGAGAAATAGTCTGGCTGTGTGAGTATTTCTTCACCTATACCGATGCTAGGCGCATCCATTACAAACAAATATCGTCAAAGAAAGGTATGTGGGTTAGTATAATAATAATAAAATAACAATAATTATTATTAACATATTAATATCGAACAGCTGAGGAGGTCCCCGTGCAACTGGAGTCAAATTCTATGGTAAACCCATCTCATCTCTCATTACACTGTTTGTTTATGCCCACAACTCATGCATAATTAATTAGCCACTTATTCCCCAACGAGCTCTGCCAATGGCCTTGATGTCTACATGCTATTGCCTTCAGGAATATCACATGCCAATCATGTTGCACACATGCCTCATACACGAAAACAGAGGCACATGCAGATGTTGACACATACGAAAAAAAGGGAAATGTAATTGGATGCCAGGATTTGGATGAAGAAAACTGGTCTAATCTTCAACAGAAGACTTCAATACACCATTCCTGCATGTACATGTACAGTATCCGTCTCATTATTTCTTCATTTTTCCTAAAGGTCTGTTAATGGGCAAATGTCCTGTGACTTGGCTCGCTGCTTTCTCAATCCCTGCCTTTGTCTTGGGCCAACAAGGAAGAGAATGCATCATTTGTCATGAGACGTCTTGTGCTATTGTGGTGCATCTTTCCTCAAACATGGACAAACTTAGTCATTCATTTACTTTTCTTTCCTCCTTAACCCAGACCTTGTGTTTAACTTCTATTCACATCAGGTAATTGCGTGTTTTTTTTCCCTGGTTTTGTTTTTGGCCTTGCCAGCTTTTACAGCTATGAAAATAAATAAAGTGTGGCATATAACCTTTTTACGATGCAGTTTTTTTTAGTTGGTAACTACAAGAAGGACAAGTCTCTTTAAAACAAAAGGCTGCTAAATTCTTTGGTGAATATGTAAGATAAGGATTTTGAGACACTCACATGGAGCTGCAGGGCTAAGAGAGTGTCCTTCACAGTGACTGCATCCAGGGGTGTAGAGGACAAACAAATGTCACAGCCTGAAAGGTAACTGCAGCATCAAGGCTACAATGAAATAAGCAGTTACACAATTGTACAACAATAAAGAATGAGTTTTGCTCTTATCTGTGGAGAGCAGTTTCTCTTTGCATTCAAATTGCCCAATCACTGCTAGCTATTAACTTGCCCTCCCTACCTGACTATCATGCCTATCGAAAGAAAAAAGTAATATTAAGAAAATGAAAAGAATGACATCCTTAGAATGAAATGAGAAATTATACAAAAGGCCATGTGAAGAGATGTGTGAAAAAAAGCACATCTCTAAGACAATATGAGAGACAGACAGTAGAAAGGCCTCGTGTTTTCAGCAGCCCATTTTAGCTGACCTAAACCTGAGAATCCCAGCCGACCCCAGATTCAACAGGACCTCAGATCAAACAGAGAGTCCTTCAACACCCCCACCCAACAGAATCCCCCCACCCCCCACACCCACTTCCACTTTGAAATGAAAAGAATAAACATATTATTCTAAATGAAATACCCTGACCTGTGTTTTTTTTCCTTTGGCTAATATCCTGTATAAGATGGTTGATGCAAAATAGGCAGTAGAGCCTGAGAACGGGACAGAGCACAGAGGGAAGAGAAAAATCCCCCCTTTTTCTATTTTCCCTTAAGAGACCGTTGAAGGCCGAGCAAGATGAGAGAGCGAGAGAGAGAGAGAGCGAGAGAGACACAGACATAGAAACATGAGAAAGAGAGAGAGTGAGAGAGGGTAACACAATCCTAACTGGCGCTTGACCAACAGCAACAAAAACATTTAGATAACCGCGCTCAATAATGAATGATTTCAATGAGGACAAAAATTACATTTCCTACAGATAACATGCCCCCTTCCCATAACAGAGCCAGTAGAGCCTCAAAACCACGTCATGCTCTACAGTGGTGCACTGGAGCATTATGTTAGGGGAGAGTTGTAGTAACTATATTAGTATCCTTTTACCCCACCAGAGACACTACTTTACTGGTTGTAAGCAGATAGAGTTGGCAGGTCTTAGACAGACTGGCGAGAAATAGAGAACCTCTATGACAACTTGACTAGCTACACTGGAAAAGCAACAAATCACTCTTCATCTGACTGGGCTTGAGCTCTAACACTACCCGCAGCACAGCGCAAACGATTACCGATCTGCAATAACCACTACAAGGGCCACTCAAAATGCTTCCACGTAAACATGGCCAAGGATCGCTGCAGTGCACTTGATCCTCACAGGTGGTGTGGGTCACTGCAACAATGCTAACCCCACCTTTCCTATCCACTGAGCACTCACTTCCTTTCATGCCAAAGTCTGTCAAGTTGCTTGAGAGGGGAAGAGGCAAGAAAAGAGGAGATATGGCGTGGAAAGGAGGCAGGGAAAGAGAGAGGAGTCTTTGTCCTCCTCCACTCAGCTCCAGCATGTTTCCTCCTCGGATCTGGCCGGCATTAGCATATGAAAGGCAAGGGAAGGCGTGCAAAAGGTCAAAGAAAGAGGATCCTGTCCAATGAGAGACAACAAAAACAGGCCACACCAGCCTTTGTGACGTTCATGTTCTCCACCACCCAACCTCACGCCCCTCCCTCAACCCTGGATCATTTCCATACGCCAGATGCAATAGCAATAATGACGGTTGATCATAAATTACGCACAAAGTCGATTTTGGGTCATATGGAAGTCACAGTGGCAATTTTAAGATGCGTCACCACCCTTGTGCCCCAACCTTCATGTACCACCAGAGCTCTGTCTCTCACACATACACAGGCATCCACATTAAAACACACCTGTCTCGCAGTTCCACATTTCCCTCTAACCAGACCATATCCGACAAAATCCTTAGTAAACATCTCAATAAAGGAAAATGTAAGAACAGTGTAGTTTGATTTGATCCATGAGAGCCGCTCCCTTCCTTCCATGTAAAATCTACCTGAGCCACATCCACCTACCACATAATTGCACACTCCAGTGCTTTAGGGATGCAGTTTAGTATATACATGGAGGCTTAGGGAGCCTGGAGTTTACCACAGTTACTCTATTATCATACATATTGCCTCACATGACACCTTCCATCTGCTGGCATCAGAACAAACAGCAAGAAACACTAGCCTGGTGTTTCCGGGGGTTCTCTCTAGAAAACACAGTCCTCTAACAGTGGCAGTGTCCAGAGACAGAGGGACTGGAGGGGAGAGATGGAAGAGAGCAAGGGAGGGAGGAAACAGAAGAGGGGTGAAGCATTTCATCTCTCTTTCATCTCTGTCACCCAGTCAAGCATTCAATGCCCCATTCAGCGCCTGCCCAGCATTATGCAAAATAATGCTAATCCCCTTTCCCGTGCTTTCACACTTGTATAAACCGCCATTCCTGCCTCTGAAAAGCAATTATATCAGTTTACGTTCCTGTCAAAAAACAGGATTAGCATGCAAGTACTAGTAGCACCAACTAGGCCCAATCTCTATCCACCTTTGGCTAACGGAAAGGACAGAACATTAAATACCCCCCCTCACCCCCAACAGTAACAAAAAAACGTCCTGCTGCCTGGTTGGGGGTAACTCTAAAGACGTGTCCAAATTACATATTTTGGATGGAATAATACAGGCCTGAAAGTTTCAAAGGCAGAACTCCCTGTTATTTAGGCCCAAGCTTTTCTCTGCCAGAATCACAGCCTTGTACAATAATCAAAAACAAATTCGGCCATGTCGTACACAAGGCCATAGCAGTCTCACAGTCAAAGTCTTGCTTCACAGGCAGCCGCACATTTGACACACTCAGACTGAGGCACGCACACTGCACAAAACTGAACTGTACTCGTCCCCTCTGACCCACTGCCACACAGCCTTGCCAGTACAGGTGCACACATGCAAACACTTGTCAAGGAGACAAGGAAAGATGGCAGAGTATTTTTGAATATGCAAATACTTGTACAAGCAGAGTGTGTTTAGAAAGTTGTTGTGAGCTGGTATATTCTGGGAAGTTGGGAGACTCGCTACCTCCCTGCCCCTCTCTTGTTTTGGGGGCACAAGTACACACACCCATCCCAACTGACAGATCAGGGCACATTAGTCAGCACAATTAACCAAGTCGTCATGACAACTAATGAAATTTGGCAAAGCGGCCAGCCAGAGACTTAAATGAGCTAGCTGGTTATGTGCTAGCACAAGGGGGTTGCTTGGCTGGCTGGTTGCCTTACACACACCCATTATTCTCTTTTCTGCCATGGCGGTACAATAGAGTCACTTGTATCTCAACTGATACCCACCGGCGGTACAAGCTCTCCGCCTGACAATTTGCATATGTTAATATAATTAAGTGCTAATTACACTAAAACTCGCATATTCACAAGCTCCCTCCCCGGGAGCTATAGAGGGGCTTGATCTCGTTCCAAGTCTTTAACCCTCCTCTGCTTCTCGCTCAGTGTGTGTGTGTGATAGAGAGAAAGTGTGTGTTAGTGGTGGTGCCCCAGGGCTGACACAGGAAGCCCCCCTTCTTTGAGACATAATGCCGAGCTGCTGTGGACTTCTTAGCTTCTCCCCCTACAGGCCTCTGTGAGACAGGAGACCTCGACACTACCACTGCATGCTGTCAGCCTTTTTATACACACACACACACACGCACACACACCATATAACCCAGAGAATATTAAACCTTGATATTTAGAAAATTCAGCTGTTAAGCTCCTTGTATCAAAAACTACATGGCTGAAACAGTTACATAATAAATGTTGCATGAAACACCATCCATACAAAAAACCCCCCTAAAGAATACATTTGAAGGAGAAAGGCAACTTGGTCCATCAGAAACAAATACTACTGGCGCGAGACACTGTGTTTTCATGTCGTTGGCTGAGATTATAAATGCAGCAGCCTGGAATCATTAAAATTAAGAATTTATTTTTACTTTGTAAATTTAACCATCATATCTGTGCGAGACCAACGCTGGGTAGCTTTATTATTGAATCTCCTTAGAGTGAGTGACCAGAGAGATAACAGTTATTTTTGAGCCACAGATGAGAGACAAAAAAAATCTACATGATTCCCCCCCCAGTGAGTGCGTGTATGGATGTGAGAGTGTGTCTAGGCCTGCCGTTTTAATAATGGAGGACAGGCTGTTGTGCTTTTCACATCGTAATGGCCGTGAATCAGGGAGGAAGCCAAGCGGTCGTGCTACAATTAGAGATCTTTTGTGCCTCTTCCTCTGTCTCCTCTGTCTCTTTCTCCCTCCTTTTTTGTTTTCCCTCACTGACACCCTCCATATCACTAGTATGTTAAAATTGTCTACTCAGTTCTGCTGCAAAAGCTGAATGGGGGAAAAATTGGTGGCTGAGCGAGGGGGAAAATCACACTGTGCTGCTGCTCAACACGCATGCACACGTGCATACACACATGCACCAGATGGTACAGGAAGGAGGATTAAATAAACACACATGCACAGACATACACCTACTGGCAGACAGACGCCTGTGTGTGTGTGTGTGTGCGCTGTCCCCTAATGAATGTCTATGGGGAGTCAGGGGTCCAAGCTCATTTGGTTGACTTTCAATGAGATGCAGCATTATGACTATGGTAATACGCTCCTCAGTAATCATACACAGGTCAGTGTGTCAGAGTGATCCATTTCTATAACACACATACACCAGATGTTACTGCACAGGAGAGTAAATCTCTCCGGCAAATGTCAATGGGCTTCTATGCAGAAAAAGGCAAAACATGGAGAAGAAAAAAGATGAAGGAAAAAAATATAGCGTTACAGCAGCCCAGTATGCAGTAAGCTACACTGTTCGCTCGAGCATGACGGCTGGTAATGCAGGTTTGGATGTAGCTCTGTACGTGTGTGTTTGGGGGGGGGGGTGAGCTCTCTGTTCACTAATACCTGCTACTCGGATTACCACAGCGACTTAAGTATTCAACCGGACTCATATTTTCCCTTTTCAGCCTTTTTAGCCAAATTGGCTGTCTTTACACTGTAAAGCAGCGATATAGCCCTCCTTACTAAGGGCCTATGGGGGATCCACGAAGAAGAACATTAAAATGCAGTGATAGCCTTGTTGCAAAGCTCCTCTCTATTTCTCTCTCTCTCTCTCTCTCTTTCTGCAGCAAAGGCTTCTAAATCATCCAGCCTCCTCTATTAGACGAGAGACTTATTGAGGTAGAAACCATAAAAAATGAAGAAGGGAAATTTAATCCTTGAAATATTGATTTGCACATTAATATCAGATAGGCAGAGGGCAATCTAGCCGGGTGGAAATGACACATTGTCGACCCCTAGGAGAGGCCCGAGCCAATCTTCTAGCTGCATGTGTCTTGGGCCCAGGAGTTATAGGACAGACTCAGCCCCTGTCTCTCTCCCTCTCTTTCTCCCTCTCCCATCCTCTCCTCCTCCCAGTAGCCTCTCATCCCTCTCACCCCCCCCCCATCCCACCGCCGCCGCACCCTTAATGAAGGCTGCAATGAAATGCATTAGCTTTTAATAATCAAGAAGCATTTTCAAGCCAGCAGCCAGTGTCCTCCCAGGGCTATCTGCCCATCTCTCACACTACATGTTTTTTTTATTCCTCTCCTCCATGAAATAAATGTTACAAGCTGCTGAACTAACATGCAGATATATATATATATATATATATATATATATAAACACACACACACTCTCACACATCCAGGCTTTAATAGTGCTGAGACACAACGAACAGAAAAACAAAAAAAAAAGAGGGGTTGTGAAAATTCGCTCATTTGCAGAGTGAGACAATTCCATCATTAACTGATGAAACACACTGCAAATAGACAAGATGAGTTCCTCTCATTATTTCACTTATTTTTATTTTTATTATTATTGTGGTTGTGATTATCATTAGGCCTTGGCTGTATTACTGTATTAAAAAGGATTTGATGCAAATGCAATTAAATCGTGGGTGTAGGAAAAAAAAAGCTGAATCAGTACCTATTGACATCAGTGTTGATAATTTATCAATAAAGAGAAGTGATGTTAATGAATTTAATAGAATTAAAAAAATAGGAATGTTTTCATTTAATTTAAATTTTTAAATTTACAAAATAATAATATATTGTCATTACTGAAACACTTACGACGTTCCTTATTTGCGTCGTGAGACTTTACACAAAACCCCCCTTTTTGATTAAAAAGTAGGCTTGCATTCTGTAGGATTTAAAATCCTGTACGCATTCAACGATACAGACAGTCAGTTAAAAAAAAAAGAGGCGCATTGAACGCATCTTTTTCGGTGATATATACGCTTCGAAGTCCGTGCAAAAAGCCGTGTTCAAATGGCGACAGTCCTATTGAAAGCTCTGTCCTGTGTTGGCGCACCGTTCATTTGGAGCGTACACTCAGCCCCTGTAGGCGCACACACACACCACGCCGTTGCATAGCGTACCCGAGTTGGAGACAGCCTGGCCCCTTGGCCCTGATGTTTTTTTCTTCTCCCGTGCGATCGATGCCTCCCCCCCCCCCGTCACTGTCCCAATCCGAGCCAAGTCTATCTGACCCAAAAAAAAAAAGAAAAGAAAGAAAGAAAAAAGAAGAAACAAACCAAAACTGCCATAACGGCGTAAAAATACCACAGAACTCTTCTCTCTGCTGTTTCCTCCAAAAAAGAAACAAAACAGCACTAATCTACAACTTAGAGGAAAATTTATGAAACCATGCAAGCTGATGAAGGGGACCGAGAAACTGGACTTGGGTGGACTGTGGATTGAAGGGGAAATTAAAATTAGTCAAAATCACTAAAATTGCTCAAAGTGTGAGCTTTGGATGCATTCAAATGCAGGTGCTATAAGCAGGGGGTCCAGGAGCAGCTTGGCTCTGAAGGGACTCGCCATGATATCAGCAGCCCAGTGATGGCTCTCCCTTTCCGGACGACGCAGCCACCCACGCCTCGGTAAAGTGAGAGCAGACTTTTAAAGCGCGGCAGCAGGTAACGGTGTGCGCACTGTGATCGGCTCGTATCCGCTTCTTTGGTAACGATCATGTGATAAAGGTGTTACTTTTTGTTTAAGAAAAAAATTAGAGATCAGTTTTGCGCCCATGCAAACGGAAAGGGATCGTGTTTTGTCGGGAGGCTGAGTGTCACTTCGGGCTGCGAAGGTGCACGAAACCTTTTTAAAAAACGGCTCTGAGCGCAGCGGTGCATCCGTGCGAAGTGTTCACGCTCATAAATGTGATGGTTTAGGGATGAAATAACGAGTGTGGTTGTGGGGGGAAAAAGGAGGACATGGAGCCGGACACCTCGACTGGAAACAGGCTGAAAGCGGACATGTCCGAGCGATCGGGCTCCTGGGAAGGCAACAGCGTGTCCGCACCGCAAAGCCACTAAAACGGAGAAACGCTCGTGTCGCTCCTTCTGTCGTTACATCGCTACGTGGAGTCTTCGCTGCTGTCTGTCCACTACATGTTCTCAATAACGACGGTGTAAACTTTGCCCCCAAAATAAGGCACGTCTGGGGAGTGGGACAGCGCGGACACGCGTGAAAAACGCCTCCGATCCTGTCAGTCCCCTTGTTTTATTGTAGCCAAAGCACCGGAGTTGCGCTATAACATCACGATATCCGCCTTTATTCTGGACTAAAAGCGGCCAGCACCTGTTATCCAAAGACTCTCCGTGTCAAAGATCCACCAGCGAGATAGATAATCGATACCCGACCCCTAAATTTAACACACACACCCCAAACTACTCAATAAAAGTTAAAGGAAAGGAAAAAAAACTTACTTTCTTCCCCCTCCAGAGCCGTCACCTCCGCTTCTGCCTCTGCTCTTGGATCTTATAAAACAGTCACATCCAGCGGCTTTCGTTATTGGACAATCAAAACGTGGAAAACAGGTAAAATTACAATAATCCTCCAACTTTATGTTGGGAAGAGGGGGGTAAAAATCACAAATGTCAAGCGTTTTTGGAGCGCTATCCCTTATTTTGGTTCCGGTGGCGGTGAAACGACTTGTCGACGGGCTGCCTCGCAGTTTCTCTTGTGGACAGGGGTCGGGAAACGGAGGAAAGGAAATGAAAATCCGATATGTCTTTATTCTGCTAATTATTATCGTTTTAGCCCTGTTTAAAAAAATGGCTGATTAAGTTGAGTGCGCATGTCTTTGTGTGTCTATTTCCCGATATGCACTCTGGGAATGGGTAGAGAGACAGCGAGAGAGAGAGAGAGAGAGAGAGAGAGAGGCGAATGAGAGAGAGAGAGAGAGAGAGGGAGGGAGCAAAGGAGAGACTGAGAGGGAGGGAGAGAAGTGTAATTAGTGAGTTGATCAACAGTCTCCACATTGCAAATGACGCGCACACGGAGGCCTGGCGGCCGCAAAGGTCTGTGCACGTAGGAAAAGCCTTTTGTAAGGTTTTCTCTCGGAGGGACAAATCACATGGACAACTACAATTTCTTCCAAGTCCTATAGAAGTTATCTATTTCTTTGTAAAAAACAACTTTTGCAGATGAATATTTCTGAGCTGTGCCTCACAATACCCTGGCAGTGTTTCCTTTTGATTTAAAAATAAAATAATACACTTTAAAAAAACAAAAACAAACAAACAAACAAAAAAATACCCACTACTTTCTTCTGCATCTAGTGTTTATTTGCGTGTGTTTTTGGTGTTATTGATGATGACACTTCTGCCGAATTACCTTATTTTCCTCAGACGCGCAAAATGAAGTCTTTGCGTAAATTCCAAGAAATGTTGGTATATACTTGCCAGACTTTCTATGAAAGGTGGAATAATTATACATGAGTAAAATGTGTTTTTTTAAATAACACAGTTATTTGATGTATGCATAAATGAAAGAAGCAACACATGAGAGTGAGAATCAAAACCACGGGAACACATTGTGTCGCGTCAAAGCCTGCACATATAGAATATTTATTTAAGCTTAACAAAAAAAGCTCAAAGCACATTTACACAAGTGAATAATCCACGGTCATAAGAGTGTATCACAATGTTTTTTTCAACCCACTTCCTCTGTTTTGTTTCTCTAATAAAAAGCCACAGTAGGTTTTGGTACAGGTGAGCAGATCGCAGCTGATCTGCTGCAC
This sequence comes from Brachirus orientalis, assembly GCA_016785285.1. Lineage (NCBI taxonomy): Eukaryota > Metazoa > Chordata > Actinopteri > Pleuronectiformes > Soleidae > Brachirus > Brachirus orientalis. The sequence continues at coordinate 1,785,082 of JAFBJR010000258.1, read as the reverse complement.
ACATGAAACAATCAGAGCCACAAAACAAAACATAATCCGCCACATGTTCGGCACATCGGTGCCACATCGGTGCCCTTTCGGGACCACCGAGGCCCCGCGTGGGTTCAACAGAGTCAAACTGCAAAAATCCGATACAAGGTCACATAAAAATTCCCCACTCTATTCAAAACTCCATTCACTGGCGTTTACATTTAGTGTCCTTTAGAGAGTGCATTGGTCTGCTGACCCTATACTATCTCAATGCAAACCGTTTACTGTGTGTTTTCCCCTCCCGTGTGTGAGTGTGTGTGTGTGTGTGCGTGTGTGTGTGAGGGAGAGTGCGTGTTTATAGTGGCTTTTGGACAAGAGGAAGACTTTACACAGTCTCAATCGGGGAGAAAATCAAGAGATCTTGTTCGCCTTCATGGAAAAAAATCGAAGCTGGGGGTGAATTGAACTGCATGAGCCGGGGCTTGGGATGTGATTATAAGGCTGCTGCTGGCAAGTGAACTACTAGGTCTACTTTGCAGCCACATTGACTGGACTGCACCCATATGAACTGGATCCTTAAGAAGCCAAAAGATCCGAGCCCGACCCGACCAGAGGCTGTTTATTCTGGGTTTAGAGAGGTCTCTGACAAAGGGGTGGGTGGGTCGAGGTGAGCAACAGAGGCGTCACTTTTCACCCGGATCCAAGGCTCCTGCTGCTGCTGCTGCTGCTGCTGCTGCTGCTGCAGCTGCCTCCCTGTCCTCCAGGGGGTTTTCCAGCCTGTCAGCCGTGGGTGCCGTCGCTCACAGACGGCGTGGAGAGTTTACTCTAACCGCTGCTGCTGAAGCTGCTGCTGTCGCTGCTGTTGCTTCTGCTGCTGCTGATGATGATGATGCAGCGGACGCGCAAAAAAAGTCAACCGGGACGTGTGCGTCGAGCTTAAGCTGCATGGACTGGACCTATTTCTGCGATTTAAAGAGGCAAACGGAGGACTTTAGTAGACATTAACCCCCCTGATATGACTTTTCCCCCCTATTTTTTCACGTCTTTGAAAGGATGTATTTCCCCACTTTCTAACGACGCAATTCGTGCGCGCTGGTGACATGTTTTTCAGCCAAGTTCCTTCTGTCCGTATTAATTGTTTTCCATTAAAAACGAGAAAGTACAAAGCGGATGTCGAGATGTGATATATCCGTCTTATCTCAACCTCCTGCGTTTTGTAAATCCCCCCCGGTCTCCACCCTCCCTCTCTCCCTGCAGACGATGCTCTTTCTCCGGAGAGCCGCTCGACAATAGACCGCGTTAACTAATATTTCGTCCCATTTCCATATCAGCAGCATCCCCAATTAATTACAGATTTTTATCAGCAAACTCCGCTCTGGTGTCTGTGTGCATGTGTGCGCGCGCGCGAGTGTGTGCCAGTATTTATGTGTTCTATCATGGAAATTGTAAATATCTAAATGGCACCGTGTAGCGCATGGATGCCTGAAATGAAATTCTTAAAAGTACAAGTGAATGATCGAACACTGAACGCAGCGTGTTTGTTTTTATTTTCTACAACACCTACTGGTATATAGAGTATGAACTCTCAAGGTGATCATATGCCACTTCAGTAGATCAATAACTCGGAATCATCTGGATATATTACCATATTGGATTGACACACTAGGGGATGCATGGGATGACACTATTGTTGTTGCACCAGTACATTCGATAAAGTCGAAGTGAAAACATGACTTAATGGTCCGTTAGATTTCCGTGTCATTTTCTGAAATATAGTCAAACAGTCGGGTCTGCAGCTGGTCAGTGGTCGCCGGGTGTGCGCACGGACGTCTACTTTGTTTCACCAATTCCTCGGTGGAGTTGTATGGCTGACCCCCTCTGCCTTATCAGGGCACGCACAAAAACACGTAAAAGCCCACAGATCTGACCTGCAACCTGCCAAAGTGACCCAGTCACTGGCCAACTCTCCTCCAGCAAACACATGCACAAACAGGCTCTGTACAGGCCCATTAAAAACAGCCAGTCAATAAAAAGTGCAACTCCTCCAACACTTCTTACCAACACTTCTTAATAAAAGATATTTCCATTCATCGAAAAAAAATAATAAAGGCAAAATTAAAAGGTACACGAAAACATATCACCCAAAAAACATTCCCAATAATTTAAACAATATTTAAATCACAAAGAAATAAAGAAAAACCTGATATAAATCCTCTAAACGTAAAAGCACTTACAAATAGCCATATGTGTTAAATTAATTAAAATGCGACTCTGTAAAAATCAGTAAAATGTATTTAAATCAAAACAGAAACATTTCTGCGATTTAAGAGAATTCAGTGTCTTAAAAATCTCCCTCAAACTCATCCACAGACAAAACACGCAACAGAGAAGTGAACAAAAGACAACATTCTCTTAAACAACAAAAACTGTGGAAAAAGGGAAGAAACTGTCAGTTTTATCGTATAGATGCTCAACACAAACTCTATCGACGTTTTCACACTCAGCCCTAAAGCGATCCAGCAACGGTCCATAAATATGCAATCGTTATAAAAACTTCAAATTCACCTCCTCTTATCTCATTTAAATCCCACCAAAAAGCACAAAGTACAGTGAGCCAGTGAAAAAGAGATAGATAAAAATGTAGAGTCGGTACCTTTGGTATAAAGCATTCCGTTTTTCTTCTTTTCTGTCTTTCTCTTGCTCAGTAGCGATCCGATAATAGCATATGGAAAGTGTTTTCAAAATGCCCAGATTTGGCACATTGTCATTGAAAAGAGAGGAGCGCAGTGATGCGGTGCTACAACAGGGGAAATGAGTTGCGGATTGGACGCAGCCCGCCTCAGTGCGGACTTATCCCACTTTAATTTAATATTCCGCAATCACACACACTACTGATGGCATATAATTCAAGGAGAAATTCAGAGGGAAGGAAATGTTTTTGTGTGAGTGTGTGTGTGTGTGTGTATTTTTTTTTACACCACTTTATTTGATTAAGGATAGAAGCAGCACAGTATTGTCTTTTTTTTCACCCAGTTTTCCCCTTATTCTTTGCCTCTTCCTACTCCCGAGTCAGGCTTTCTTTCTTTCTTTCTTTCTTTCTTTCTTTCTTTCTTTCTTTATTTATTTTTTTTACACATGAAGCAACTGATATTTATTTGTTTGCGTTGGGATCATTTATTTAAAAATCAACAACTGACTTCTTTGCGCATCGATGTCACACTGGAATCATCCCTAACATAAAATCGAGACCCATAAACGCTTGTCTGTAAAACACTGAACCCAAAATCAATGTATTGGGACATTTCGATCGATTATATAAACGAAAATCCATACGAAACATGAGACCGGTATCAGCCCACTCTTCCGCTCCCTTTTAAAGAGAAAGAGAGAGAGATGGAGAGAGAGAGAAAGAAAAGGGTGGGGGGTGAGTGTGGGGGGTCAGAGAGGAGAAAAAAAAAGGGAGTGCTTGTAGTGGCTGAGATAAAAACTACGACTGTCAATGCAGCCCATTGCCTAAGTCACTTGGATCAGGGCATGTTCATATCAGTGACCCGCAAATGGACATACATAGTCCAAGGGTCCCTGTTTTATTTGGATTTTGACCCTTGGACACCCAGTTTGATTTGTGTTTTTTCACAATGATTTAGACAAGCATTGCAAGAGTGTGGCACTAAGTAAAACTTCTGTTGAGACAAGTGTTCTCTTACCGGAATAATTCCATGTTAATGAAATCACAGTGCGATTCAACAGTTCATCTTTCTGCAGTGGGACCCCCGCGTGGCGTGCGTGGCCTTCACAGACCCTTTGAGGATTCTTTGCACACCACATTCGGGGAACCGCTGACTTAGATGTCAAAGTGCTTCCAGATGCAGAGTGATAGTGCAAGTCCTGATGACAACAATTAGACAGAAAAATGCCCCTAATCAAACAGGGCCACACAGGATTACGTTGCTTTTCAGGGGTCAAGGGGAACCCCCCCCCCACAACCGTCCCTCTGCCTGCACACCAAAATATCACATTTCAGCATCACACAACCTACACCAGCAACAATCAAGCACTTCAGGCACATAATCAAGTATGCAAATTCCAGGCAAAGACGTGGACATGATAGCCAGTGCACACAGTCACATGAACAATTACATAAACTGGTATTATATGCAACACGATATAGAGGAGGCAGGAGGAGGGGGTTAAGAAACATGAGGGGGGGGGGCGGGGGGTTAAAATAAGGAGGTGCCAATCATGTAAAATTTACATGGGACCACAGCTGCTGGGGCTCTGGAGCAGGGGAAATGAGGGAGGGGGGGCTGGTGCTGGGGCAGAGGGGGGATTAGGAGACAAGAGAATTAGGGAGGGGTGAGTTGGTGTGCAGGGAGGTGGGTCGTGCAGCCGCCGGTGCCACTCTGTTTATTTGATAAGAGCAATCGATGCCCCCTGACTGTAAGTCTTCCCCCAGCCAGATGTGGGCGGGGCAGGGACTGGTGTGATATCGCTCCCCGAAGTAGAACAAGTGTTTTGGTAAGCATGGAGAGGTACAAGCAGAAACAAGAGAGGAGGAGGAGGAGGAGAAGAAGGAGAAGGAAAAAGAAGAAGAAGAAGAAGGAGATGGGTGAGGGTGTGGGTATCTCAACACTCTAAGTTCATGGACCCACACACAGAAACACACACACACAGAAACACACACATCACCGTTTCCATTCAGTGTCCCCCTGCCCTCCTCCCACTTGGCCCCTTGGTCTTCCGATCTTTTTCATTGTTGATCCCTCTTTAATAGACACGCGTCCACAGAGTATCTTCCATATATGGACAGGGGAGTATAAAAGCCTCCAAAACGCCTTCTTGTGATGTCCCAACATACACCTATAGCCCGGTTCAACACCAAATACTATTTATTGTCACTTAGATTCATGTGCACTTATGGCTATGAAAAGGGGCCCTAGTTTAAAGAAAAGGAAATTATTGACAAGAGCCAAAAAGCTGCTGGAGCTGATTCTGTTAGTCATTTACCTTTAATTCGCATATTTGAATTTGGAGCAAATGAAAATAAAGATAAATATGCTGTTGATAATCTTAGAGGCAGACCAATGAGTCAGTAGGGCTGATTATTCAGGCCATTTTTTAATATCAACATCAGCTGATTGGTATTTACTAACTGGCCAATTATTACACATTACACTCACTTAATTTTGATTGTGTTCCATGTCTATATTCTAGTGATTATTTTTTTTTTAACCTCAAATATATGCGTTGCTCTATAAATGCCCGTTCAAGTTAAGCAATTTGGTGTATCATTTGTTATTGTTAAAATATTATATTTCTTCAGCTGGAGAAAAAGAAAAAGACAGTCGGCCAAACACACAGGCAAAAAAAAATCATACATTGGCCATCGCTTGCACAGATTTCTAAACATAATTATCATCTGCCTTAGAAAAAGTCCACCTCTAGATAAAATTTTATACTACATCATAGAATATAAATACAAAATAAATAAAACAAAATAATACCAAATTGCGTGGAAGTAATAATAACGATATTAAGAATGTATGATTTATTGGTGTAATATTTTATTACATTTATAAGTCAAATTAAAGCAACACAAATACAGAATAAATAGAAATTCAATAAAAGGCCTGATATTTAATGGCCTCATAACACTACTGTATGTTGTCACATGGCTTAGTTAAGTGCTTTCCTCATGACAAACCAGGAGGTGGAACATGTCAATTTAGTGGTCCGAGAGGTCCTTTTAGTTCTCCAGGAGCCCCTGCTCTCCCTCTCTCTGGGGGACTGTCACCCCTCCACCTTCCCACCCCATCATCCATCCATCCATCCATCCATCCATCCATACACCCCCACCCACCCATCCCCCTTTCCTCGCCTCTGAAACTCAGTGGGTCATCCCATCATGGCCAGTAACAGTACTGAGACTGGTCAGTCCAACGTGGCAACAAATTGACATCGAGGGAAAATTATCACAAGTGTCTAGTAGTCAGTTTTAGGATTGTGCTCAAGAAGTATGGAATTACTGATCAATTGTAAAATTAAGATAGCCCACTTGACAGGCCTAACATTTGTATTATAATAGTGCTATTGCATTCTTCCGGTAGATAAGTGGGTTTTTTTGCAGCCCAGAAAAAAAAAACAAAAAAAGCCATTCTGTATCACTTTAGTGAAACATGTTCTATATAAAATTAGGCTATAATTTTAAATAATATAACTGCACTGGTCTGACATTTTTTTTAATTACGTTATGAAATATTTGTTATATTTTGACCCAAAAAAGATACAGAAATTCTTTGTACTATCAAAATGGTATTTGTGTTTCAGAGCAGTGTCACCACCCAGCTTTGTTGTAGCTTGTACAGTCAGTCTGTCCCTTGCTTGGACGCCATCATCTATCAAGCCGACTAAGTCAACCGAAGGTGCAATGACCAATGCGTAAATGCACACGGATTAGTGGCTGCGGCTCAGACAAATTGGCAATGCTTGGAGCGAAACAGAGAATAAAGAAAGACAAAGATGGAGATGGAGAGAGAGAGGGGCATCAATTTTTGAGGTGTGCAGTGACCCTGAAAGATGCTTGTTGGCTTCATCACTGCATTAGAAGAGTCCTTATGAGGGCTCTTCAACCTCCTTTTCTAGTGACCATCATTACACCGGATGAGCAGAGTTCAAGCAGCCATCTCTGTAAGCATCTACTGTGCCGAAGTGTCATTGAGCAAAATGCTAACTCTCTCACAGCTGCAGGTGCGTTTTGTAGATGAGTCTGACTTCTGATACTGTGTTCCTGATTTTAAAAAAAAAAGGGAAAAGAAATCGGGTTTAAACAATACAATCTATTATCTTTCCTTGGGCATTAAAAAAATTAATTTCCATCATTAACCATACATTAGGCTCTGTTAAAAATTAAAAAATCTAATTATTAAAAATGTAACAGTATGTTAAATATGCAAAGGTAGAGATTTACACTAATAAGTCTAATCACATGTATGAAATACTTAAGGGCAAGAGAGAAAACATATTCTTTAATAATGCAAATTCAATATTGGTTTTATGGACTAAACCACAAGACCTGAAATCAAACAAACAGGGAAACAGTAGATAAGAGTGAAATGGTGCAAGTAACCCTTCAACACACACACACACACACACACAAAGACAGGAAGACAGACACACGCATACAAACAAAAACTCTGTTATGTTTTCAATTTGGGTTGAAATGTAGACATTTTCCCTTGGTTGCATAACTGCCATCCGTATCGCCCCTCCCTTCAATTAAATGCTATTTCTCCCAAACAAAATGTCAGAATCATTCCACACAGGGTAGTTCAACAGTGATTTGTTCTGAAAGCTATGTGTCTTTTCTCTAAGATGGTGTGTGTAGTTGTGTGTGTGTCTGTTTGTGTGTCCTGACCTCAATTCTAACTGGGTTCACAAAGGGATGGAAAAAGGTGCCTAAAAATACATTTAATTTACAATCAGCCCAGCTGAGCTGAGAATGACAAATCCTTTTAGAACACCCCACAGCGAGATGTGAGATTATGAAACAAAAACACACATAAACAGACACATGCATTAAGTTTAAAAATTACACACATGCAAGGACACACAAAAGAGAGAAACACGATCAATGGGGGAAATTCCAAAATGAATACCACTGCAAAATTACTTTCTCAAAAAAAAAAAAAATTAATAAAAAACCAAAACAAAAAAAACAAACATATATTTAAAACCATATCTGGCCTGAAAACTAAAAATACCAGACATGCTTTCACATTACTGGAATAAAAAAGAAACCTTCTGAAAACATTCTGTCCCAGTTGTCATTGAGGAATATGTCTTTTTTGAGGTCTACCATAGATGTTAGACAGTCGTAAAATTTGGAGATTTAAATGAATAATATAGGTACATTTTTTTAGAGGTCTGTAAATTTTTGCAGGAAAATTTTAATCAAATCAAAATATTAGGCAATCCTTTTTGGTAATGAAAAAACATACCGTGAACAAAAAAACTAATTTAAATTCTATTTGACCACGTGGCTTTATTTAGAGCTGTAGACATGTTTTTCATATTTTCTGCACATACAGTAGATCAGTACATGGACTCCCCACTCAAGTGCACTGACTCTGAGAGATCCAAAGATGGCCGCGCACCTGTCATGGAGGTGGATTGTCCTGATTATGTATGGAGATCAGCTCAAGGCCTCTCTAAGTTACGAGGAGCACGCACACCTTGAGTTGTTGGTTCAAAAGCCTGTCAAAACCACTGACTGCCCCTAAGAAAGAAGGGATAAACCCTAGCAGTGTGTCCTCTGTCTCTCTTTCACACATACACAGACACACACATGCATGCACACACCCTTTCTCTTCCTCACCATTGCCCTCTCTCTCTCTCTCTCTCTCTCTCTGTCTGTCTGACTCTCTTTCTCTCCCTCTCTCACCCCCTCTCTCACATCAGAAGCGCTGAAATGCACCCCAGGGCCAAATCGCACAGAACAACCCCTCTGAGCCAGAGAAAAAAGCTGGAATCCGTTTGCCCTGATATTTCACCAGCACCAGCCAGGAGCGAAGGGAGAGGGACAGAGGGAGGAAGAGAGAAAGGGAGAGAGAGCAAGAGAGAGAGAGAGAGAGAGAGGGAAAAAGACCAGGGCAGAGAAAAAGGGATAGATGGGAAAACGGCAGACCTGGACTGTATTTATTGGGGGGTGTGAGTACCGTGCTGTAGGCTGTGGGATGGTTGGGAGAGTGCAAGGTGTTACTGTTAGGTGTGGTTGGGTTTGCAGAGAGCATGCATAGATAGGATGGTGAAGGAGAGGAAAAAAAAAAAAAAGGAGGGAGAGATGGAAGGATTGGTCATGCGCAAGGTAAGAGAGAGGCTTTGTTTGATTGTATGTGGGGGGATGAAGTGGGGATGAGGGGATGGGAGGGAGGGGACTGAAGCTGTCGTCTGTGGGGTTATTATTATTGCAGGCAATCTTTGTGTGTGTGTGTGTGTGTGTGTGTGTGTGTGTCAGAGTGAGAAGGAGAGATGAGGAGATATGAGATTCAGCTGCGGGGGTCATTATTTTTTTTTTGACGGATGTCATGAGGCTAACAGAAAGCTTGAAGTCATGCATTTTGCAGATATCACTGACAACACTGGCTCATTTGCATACTTAACAAGAACCTTTAATGCAAGTATCATCTGTACAGATTAGTGCTTTTTTTTTGCCACCTATTGGTCAATTGATTTAAAGTGTCAAAACTGTGCTCACACTGGTGACACGCAGTGCATACATGGGCAAGTACGCACATGCAAACACAAGTAGGCCTCGCTGATTAACATCACTCCTGTTTTAGTAATAACTGTAAGAGGGACAGGGCTATCTGGAAGAAGTGATTAGGGAAAGAATGGGGCAAAAATATAAAAGTAGATATAGGGGTTTAAATAAAAGAAAGATAAGAGCAGAATGAGAGAAAAGATCACTTTTTGCCATTTTCACCCAGTTTAATAGGAGGACAGTTAATGGGCCTTTTTTTTATCAGACACAGGCATCAATCAAAAGGTGTCAAGCTGCCGCTGAATCTGGGCTGTGGTCCTCTTCACAGATGACTGATTAGCAAGCCAAAATCACCAGATCCATCTTCCGACGGTCACTTTTATTACAGTCATTTTTAAAGTGACAGCAACCTGCCTTGTCTCACAACACTGGCCACCGCATATATATTCTCATCTCCCCCCCCAGCCCCTCTTTCCCTCTCTGCATCCGTCTTCCTTTCTCGTTCTGTCGCTGAGTATTTGGTCAGACTCTTTCCTGTTATTTCTTCTTTTTTCCCCCCCCCCCCCCCCCCACCAAATCGCCTGCCCTTCTTTTAACTACTTTTATCTGACTTTGTCTCTTTCTAGCCCCCCACCCTCTGTTGGTGCTACACTTTTACTCAGCCGGGCAGGTTGAGGGGAAGCAGGGTCAGGGAGGTGTGGAGAGAGACAGGGGGAAAAGAGGGGAGAGAAAAGAGAAAATAGGACTCCCCTCCTCTTTCATTGTCTGAAGGGTGTGTTCTGAATCCCTGTATCGTTCGCTCTCCAGAGATGGCGAAGAAATTCGTTTTGCACAGTTCCCCACTGTCTTACATTGGAGGAGGAATTTCTCCATTCCCAGGCACAAAAAATGAATGTAAATTAAACAGTTTTCGATGTGGAGTGTGTTGGTCACAGATGCATTTACATTGCCGCACTTTGCAGACGGAATTTTAACAAACAGACAGGGTGACATTAAAGTTGGAGGCAAGGGAGTGTTAAAATGTGTTTTTTGGGGCGAGGATGTAATAATATGCTGCGGGGAATGGGGTGTCAGGAGACTGTCTCGGGGTAGAATTTTGTTTTGGAGCTTGTCAGTCAGATTTCATATCCTTTCTTACCTCAGTTTACTTACAGACTGGGTACAAAATAAATCAGTGCATCAAATAATCATCATGCAATCATTCAAAATGGCAGCAGAGCTATGTTTACCCAACGGTTTATGTACATGTGTGTGTGTGTGTGTGTGTGAGTGTGTATGAGGCCTGACTCTAAAGAGCACTCAAGTGTCTTGGCAAGAGATATGCTAATCGCAACTGACATCAATCTGAAAAACATCAGCTGAAGTAACATGTGTCTAAGATTACATTTACAACCTTCTGAGCACAGAAGGACAGAGCACATATGTGCACACGCACACACACACACACACACACACACACACACACACACACACACACACACAGTAAAAGAAAAGTGGGTCAGGTAAAACAAGCAAACACATTTCAGAGACAGCCTGCCATTTGCAGTGTCCTCACAAAACAACTGATTGAACAGCCTGTTAAAACATTAAGGCTAAAATATGAAGTGATTATTCTATTAAACAAATGTGTTCTTTGTTGTTCACTTCCCACTTAAATATTTTGCATTTTGATACAGTGACACATGTTCACAAAAAGAAAAAAAAAGCCTTTCTTTTTCCAGACATTTAAAGTTGAGGTTAGAGGAAAATTTCTTTCTTTCTTTCTTTCTTTTTTTCCCCCAAAAAATTCATATTTTATAGGGAAGCACCTGAACATCAGAGCAACTCAGGCGGGTGTAAAATATGTGTCTTGCTAAAACCCTTTTGGACGGGGCCCTCAGATGTGTGTGTGTGTGTGTGTGTGAGGGGGCAGATAGACAGCAAAAGACATACACACAGGAAACCTTAGTAATGGTGCTAGCAGCTGTGGCTTGCTAAGTGAACACATACGATGGTAGAAATACTGGATCGGTCTTCAGCTAAGCTTGGGATCAGATGTGTGTATGTGTGCAAAATAGGCTCCTCCGTCTTTGAATTTTAAACTTTGCCCTTATAAACTCAAACACTCAAGAATCAAGTTAATCCATCTCAACCGTAAAGCGTCAGATATTGAAAAAAAAGAGATGATCGGCGTCTACCTCGCTTTTCCACTTGCACACATATTTGTGCGCACACTATCAGTCTATCTGAAGGACAGCAGGCTACTCAGCGGTCTGAAAGTGAATCTGTACCAAACATCAGCCAATGAAAGATTGCTGCAGTATTTTACGCTAGAAACATTTGATGACAAGCAGTAACTAGTGTGAAATTCCCCCTAGATTAAATGTCCTAGGAGTTGTATTCCCATCCGGCGAAAACACACATCTGTGAGCATGTAAGGCTGCGAACACATAAGCTGTAAACCTCAGACCATGTATTCCCCTGAACAGTGGGAAGGAAGAGGAAACAAAAATAAATCCTGAGATGCACACAAACACAGATAGGAACATACAGTACACTGATGTTTTCACAGAGACTCTCTCACACACTGACATGAGTACATACTGTATATATACCATATAAATTCATGCACACATAGACAAACAACGAGTTACTCACAGGCGTTTAGACTGCAGACACACCAGGGGGCAAATCACAGCAGGAGACTTGTAGTGTGTTTGGCTGATTACCAATCGAGCAAATACCAGAGAGAGCATATGCTCACACTGCCACATCCGTCCGCCTCCTATACACACACACATACACACACACACCTGTTTGTTTGTTGGTTAGTCAATGTGCTGATTGTTATAATTGATATTTTTTCTTTGCTTTGCTTTTTCTATTTTTTCTCTTTACTGTTTTGTCTTCTGGAGCTGGAGAAAGAATGGAAGCTCGAGCCTCAGACCAAGCTCTCCAGAGAAACACTAAATTGGTGACACAGGTAACAGTGAAGGGGGGAACAAAAAATAAATAAAAGGTGGCTTTATATAGATAGGAATGATCACTTGAATCTAAATTTCACAGTTAATTAAACCAAATAAAACTTGGAGTTCTGAAGTGAATGCGGCTGTGTTTGTCAGTGTTGTTAAGCTAAATGGATGACAGATGAGAACAGAGGGGCAGAAGGAACGCATGGGGCAGAGTGAGGGAGAGAAAACTGCACCGAAACATAGCAGTCTTTTCTGAAAGGCCTGTTTCTATTTCAGGCTCACTGGTCATCCAGTTAAAAAGCAACCTACAGACAGCTGAGGGTGTCCATTTAATTCGTCATTTGATTCCATGATTTTAATAAAAAAAAAAAAGTCTTGTCATGTGCAGCGTGTCACCATTTGTGAACATTCTTGCAAACTTTTAGTTAATCAGGTTTTGGAAAACTACGCTTACTTACTGCAGCTTGGCGAACAAAGAATTTTCCTTGTAATAGCACTATGTGCAAGTTTGTCATCAAGCAAAATTGCAACTCTGTCTGCAGAAATATTAAGCAATGAAGAGGGTACAGCTCAACAGACACACATCATCATTTTCAATAATGAACACCCACTGAAATATCTCTGTTTTTACATTTAAATTAAACAAAAAAAGATACAAAAAAAAAAAAATAAAATTAATCGCTCAGCCACCATGATAGACGTTCCCCAACTTTTCAGACCCCAACCCACATAATAAAGGTGCCAATAAAGGTGAGACTCGCAACCCTCATTACTTCTATTTGAAGAACACAGATATTACACATCACCACACTATTCAAACATGAGCATGAGCGCAAAACAAAACAACACAAAAACATAGGCTGGTAGCAAAATGAATCATCATGTAGGTCATATCACAAAGTCTGCTACTCCTACGCAGAGTACATGTGTGCACGTGTGTGTTATGAGCAGCCAACTCTTTTGATTCATCTTAGATTTAAAGTTGAACTTATCCACTGACTTGGGTCAGCATTATATGCTTGGAGTTCTGGGGTTAATTTTGGAGACAGCCCTTCAGAAATCTTCCATTTAGTTGCTATCTGTTTTGATTTTGAATGTACGTCAGTACAGAGAAAGACTTTTTGCATATGTCGGAACTGAAGCCAAAACGACAGACAGCCATAACAGCCTTGGACAGCTGTGGGTATTCCCTCTCCATTGAAATCCGGAACTCAGACAGCATCTTTTAAATTAATTACACACATCAAATATTTTTTTTCCTATGTCTGATTACGGAAATCTAGTGTAATGACCTATGGGGTCAGATGGGGACAAAGAAAATTTTAATTATTATATTTTTTTTTACCATCTAAATCTATTCATTTTAAATGCAACTCCACTTTTGTATCTTTTGTAAAGTGTATAACTTGTACGCAAATTATATATATATTTTTTAATTTTATGTCATTTCTGTAAATGTGACCCTCCACTTTATAATAATATCCTCTGTTGTGAGTTGTTTTCATTTAGAAAAAGACTATAAGATTAGTTCTAGTAGTACTAATGCTAACTTGGCTGGATGTGTTTATGGATTCATGTAACACACAACAAAATCAGCAGTGCAGGCCATTATGTTATTTGAATGAATGTAAAACTTTATCTTTTCATCCATTTAATTTAATTTCACTTGCATATTTTAACAATATACTTACATCTCTGTAACACAGTACATAGATGTATTAATTTATAGCATTGTTGAGGCTCATATTATTGCACAAAGCCCTGATAAATTTACCAAATGGCAATTTAAAAATCTAGCACATCAAGGCAACTTGAAATATACAGTATGTAATGCCACATGGATCTTATGCAAGGCTTCCTGCTGTTCTCATGCAGGGAATTTTGAAGTGGAGTATATGGAGGTCATACAGAGGTAAGCCTAAATACGTTGTCTAACTGGGCTGCTTTACAAGCCTTAGTTAAAGATATTGATTCAGTCATAAAAAGCAACAGTTTAGAACTTGTATGTTCATCTCCTGGCATGTGTTTCCCTTACCACAGTTATGTGCTATAATTACATTAGACTTATGACCCTTTAGAAGACTGGGAAAGGGCAAGAAAAATCCTTGAACATCTTAATTCGATCCGTTTCAAACAAGAGAGGCCGATTTTGGGAGAGGAGAAGGAGGCTGCACACATAACATATTACAAGGAGAGCAGTGCCAGCTAAAGCAGTGCCCTGTTTTTTATTTTCACTTCATATTCTTCAGTGAAAGGTTCTTTTGTTGTCTCCTGGCTGATTGACTTTAATGAGAAACATTCCATTGTACCAAACATTGGTTTTATAAAGTGAACTTTGTGTTCTTCGTACTTGTTTTCAAATTAGATTCAAAAAAAAAAAAAAAAAAAAAAAACGGGACACGGATTTAGAGGCAGGGCCTGACTATTTGGGATCACAACAACAACAAACATGACATGCACACACACACAAGTGCACCAGAGTCATTCATACATACTTTGACACAGTGTTTTAATCCCTTATAAAGCAATACTTAGAGATGGAAGGGACAGACATGGAGGAACGAAAGGATTTTGTTCTAACTTGACCCTCTCATGACACTAAACGTGGCTCAGTTATAAGGCTTCAAGTGCGTGTGTGTGCGTGTGTATGTGCGTGATATTGACAAACTCACCGCTTGATCTGTGAAGAGGTGGTGATGGTGTCTTAAGTGTTAGTTGTGCACAATTTGTGTAGATTTAACAACAGGAAAGTGCATGTGTGTGTGTGCAGCCCCTGAAAGTAATTCCTCAGAATAACCAGTGAGTTGGACTACCTGCTGGCATGAGCTAAGCTGCAGATCAATACCAAGTGTTCATGCTTGTGAGGCTGTATGTGAAAGTATTGTGTTGTATGTGTATTTGTGTGTGTAGCTGGGTGGGTGTGGGTGTGGGTGTGCATATGTGTGTGCTGAGGCATCATACAGTTACTGGAACACTTACTATATTTGGCTCCTTCAATGCAACAACAGGTTTTATGAAAGCAATCCATCTGAATCGTGGCAATAAATTTCCGTCAGCCGACAATTTCTTAAGTGAAACTAACAAGTGTTTCTAATTTCTTTATAAAATTACATCACAGCAAGAAGTGATTAGATGTTTGGAAAAAACATTTAGGTCAATAACGCAGTTAGGACAATGCTTTGGATCAATACATGCACAAACAGTAGGCACGCAGCTCTGCACACATGCATACGCACTGCACACAGATTCCGTTGCCGTGGTGTCTGTAGCATTTTTGCATGTTTCTGTTACATCAGTGATGGGTGTGTCGTAAGCTGAAGGGCATGGTGACCTGAGCAGCCACAAGCCTTTCCTCTGGGGTGACACTTCGATTACATCCCACCAACAGGCGCTGAGCACAAGAGACCCAGTTCAGCCTAAACCAGAATCAGACAGCCTCTCTGGCACATGCCTGGGTTCTGCCTCTGTTGTTATATCACCAGGAATCATTCTAAAACAGATTTCAACACATGTTTGAATTTCCACTGCACAATTTCAGTAGGTGACCTGGGTGCAGTGTTCATGAAACATGCAGGAGGCCTTGGAAACCCTCAGTCTATTGGCCTTTGCTTTCTGCTGGCATCTGGAAAGCTCGGCCACAGAGAAATCAAATGCACAGTCATGTGATATTACTGAATATATTATGGAGCATTAGTATGTGATTGGACAGGACAGCTGAGTGAGTCCTGCACAATGTCCAGCTCTGATGCATCTCTGTTGGGTGGTTGAATCTGAAGAGGTGCTGAGCTTCAGTGGCACGTCTGGCTATGTGGTTGCATTTACAGCGGTGGATTGAAGAGTTTACATACTTCTCCTGTGGTTAATTTTTACAGTGTCAAGGAGCCATAAAACACACCAAATATGTTTTAAAAAGTATGTGCAAAGCATATTAAGCATCACTTTTGATGGCTTTTACTGCTGTAAAAGATGCCCTGCAGCAGCACAAACCGCAGGCACATACACCTACAAGTTTCAAACGCATTGTAGCTCAGTGGTTTCACAGACAGCAAAAGGTCAAAAGGTGCACATTAAGTGCTGTAAGTGATGTAATCACAGTTTGCCAAGTCAGCAAAATTAAAAAGCTGAGCAGTGTTGCTGGATAACAACAACATTCATACTGCTTTGGAAGAGAAAACATTTTATACAGTGGAATATGAGTCTGTTTCTAATCAAAATTTAAATATATGGTGATTACTCCAACTTAATTTCCTGAAACAGTCATTGCTTTGAGCAAACACTTTTCTAATATGTCCAAAACAGCCATCATATAAAAAGAAAAACTGAAAACAGTGATAAACTCTGAAGCAAACGAGGAAACAAAAACATGCCAGCTACATTCATAGTATTTATAAACAGTTCTATTGCCCATCCCATGAAATAATTACTACATATAATATAATTGCCATGTTTTCACTTAAAAAAAGTTTCTTACTTCAGTGAGATGTTATGAGGTTATTACCACATAAGTGAGAAGCCAAAACATGAAAAAAAGGATTATTTGTATTATCCATGGAAAGGTTGTTATTTTTGGTGAACATATCAACTTTTTTTTGTGAAGTCTGACACGAAACATAATCATTGCTAAAAACAAGGGGAACGAGTTTTGAAGGTCCTTTTGATGTAGGCAGCAGCTTGGAGTCAGTAATGAGGATGTTGATTTTGGTCTGATTATAGAATTGCTGGTCTGTTTGTTGATATCGCTCAGTTGTGTCCTTCCCTCCCGCTGAGCAACATGGACACCAACTGCCAGTATATAAATTAAAATTACTTACCGTCCAATTAGTTCCCACGGCTCACACTCAGAGCAGAAAAATGTTCAGCACAGCGCAAGATCAAATTTAGACTAACCTCACTAAATCGTGGCAGTGCATACTGTATAATAAGCAACAATCAAAGATCGTAACATAAGCTCCCTTGTTGCATTACATTGTGGAGATTGTCAGGTGGTGTGTGAGGGAACTGAGGAGAAGGCATACCTCAATATACGGCACCTTCAGTGAACTCTGCTCTGACTATTAATAACTTTAGATGCACATGCATGGGCACAATACTCCATTAGCAATCTACTAACTCAAAGGCAGCAAACACCATCCTCAATTTCTCGCACAGACTGTGAATTTTAAGATGCACTTAAAAAGCAGCAGAAACAACTCATACACCCTCAAACCCTCTTAGTAAAAATGCTAAAATCTGAGCACTCCCATTATACATAATTTAGGGGAATCTATATTCATAGAAGTGTCGGGCGTGTTGTGCTCAATGGGGTAAAACGCCCCTGTGTGGCTAATGGAATGGCCTGAGTTCCGTGATTGAGTGAAATGTGCTGGAAAGATCAGGAGGAATTTTAGTGCAGATAAATAAAGAGGAGATTGTGCTTTTTACTGGGCGTCAGCATTAATGCAGCATCTCCCCAGGTGATCAACACATTCAAATGGAGAGATGGAGAGACGCGGAGACAGAGTGATAGTGGAAACAAAGAGAGGGAGAGACAGATTGAGAGACATGAGGAGAATGAGAGAGTGGGGGGACACTTAAAGAAATGCCCTGTCTCAGTGCTACACCACATGCACAAGGGCCATAGCATAGCATCCCATATATCATCATAATGCTACCATTGGAAGGTTCAAAGGAAGGAAAAAAAGGGAGTGAAAAGAATTGGACTTCGCAAATTCAAAGTCAAAATAACCAAGGGACATTATGAAGCTTCTACAGTGACTTGAGAGGGCCAGGCCTGTCACATGCATTTTTTTCTCCTTTCTTCTCTTCTTACCATCCATAATTCTACGTCAAATGTGAGCGGGCAGTGCTTTTCTTTCACCTCCCACTCTCCACATCCATTACCTTTGGAGAGATGCAAAGTGAACATTTCAATTGGATTGCAATGGCCAGTTAGCGCTGCTTTGATCCCCACTCTGCTCTTTGAGGGCTCCATTGTTCCTGATTTGCTGGCTTGATTTGCCTGCCCATGGATAATGGCCAAGGAGCCACAGTCTGGCCTTCTCCCATCAACCAATTTTCTCACATATATGTATTACTGTGATATACCCTAAGCTACTATGGACTAGGATCTACATTATGTATAGATGCTGTCCTACTAAATACACAGTACATCACCGACTTCGGTATTCAATCCTTGTTAAACCACACAAAACATATGGGTGTTAATTCCCAAGATACCAGGCTCTGGTGCTAGAACGGGAGCTGAGAATACTAAGAAGTGATTGTTACACTTTTTGGGGGCCACATGGTATTTCATACCATCAATCAGACCCTGACAAGATAAATTGGTGGAGCAATTTCTTTCTTTTTTTTTTTTTTTAGATTGTTTGAGAATCACCTTTGGAAATAAATTTGTTATGTATATTTGTCTTTTTCTCATATAATAAAATGAAAGTCTACTAATTTATTCTTCATTATCCAAAATAATGTGTTCTATTTTCATATAAAAATACTGTATATACATATTTTGCAGAATACATGGGCATTCTGCAACGGTACAATAAAAAGTTGCAGTGGTGCATTAGATTCACTTCACTTAAATTTAAATGATAAAGTTAAATTAAATTCCACTTCGATATATTTAAAAAGGTTAAATATTTCAGTAACTATTTTTATATTACAGATCTTAAAATATCAATTCATATTTCTCCTGCAGAGTTGTTTCGAAATTTCTCTCAGCTGTATGAATATAAGATTTCAGTAGATTTTTGTCTTGAGGGTAATCATTGACAGGTTTCACTCTCATTTACACATTTGATTATGTGGGTGAGATTTTAAAACAGCATCACAAGGCCACTGCTTCTTTCTGACTCCTTTCACACCACACCTTGAAAACTTAGTGCAGCACGTGTAAAGAGAGAATGCGGAGAGAATTTGTTCAAGTGTCTGGTCTCCTCCCAGATACAAATGAACAATTTGTTTTCCATTTCTTTCCAAACCTTCATCGCAGCCTTTCTGCTTTGAAGTGGGGAGTGGAAAGGGAGGTGAAGAGTAGAAGAAGGTGGGGGCTACAGATTGTGCGATAGTGTGTTTGTCTTCAAAGAGTCCGACTTGCTTACAAATGCACTGGTGAGTACAACACCTTCAAGGTGAAATTGATAAATCTGGTGGTAAGCTCTTTCATGGCAATAATAAGCAGAATTTGAAGAAAGGTTGGATGGATTTTTTTTTTAGATGCAAATGTTGTCAAACACCACCAGGCGAAAAAACGAAATTGAACTGTGCCGAGCAGATAAGACTATTTTGAAAAAGCACAGAGGTACATAATTACATTCATGAACAATATCCACCTGAGTCTGGCACAACTTAATCAGGGCTGATATTTGTTCTGTACTCAAAACATCCAGTGTTTGCCCTTTTATCATCACTAAAGTTGACCGTCTGCAGTGAATTTCACATTGGTGAAATATCCACAGCGTCCCCCCCCCCTTTTACACGTCAAGCAAATTATCTTATTGTAGGCATTCAAACAGAAACTTTCCACAAGCACAGACTGCACAAACAAACAAGCCATGAGGGGGGAAAAATAACAGAGCAAGACAAAGAGAAAAGGAATAAAACTCATCAATTGTCCATCTGCTGGATGACATCCTTTGTACCTTCTCTGTCATTTCTTTCTCATCTGCTAGGATGGACAGAATCTCCTCTCTCTCTCTCTGGGATGACTGCCTCACTGAAGTCCCCGGAGACACCTTTTTTCCCCTCTGTCTCTCTTACTTCTATTCTTTCTCTCTCTCTTTCTCTCAGTGGCTGCTATTTTCATGAAACTTTATGAATTAGTTACAACCTTTCTCTCTCTCTCTCCCAACTTCCCCACCTCACCTTTCTCACTTTCTCATCTCAGCTTGGACGCAGATCCAACACCTGCCTCTAGACAAACTGTCCGTCTGCCTGTCTGTAGTCAACCCCCCCCCCCCTCCTTTTTCTCAATGCCCGTCTGGCCAAAAGGCTCCCTGGGAAAAATACAAGATGGAATTAAATGCATGTGTGTGTTTGTATATATATATACACACACATACACATATATATATAAAGTTTGTGCTTTTGCATTCATAAATGAAATGCAGCTGTGGTTCGAATGGCTTCACAACTCCCTTCTGTCTGTACCCCAGCACCCCCCCCCCCCCCCCCCCCCCCTTACTCTCTCTAAGATTGGGCAGACACAGGGGGTGGTGTGTGTGTGTGTGTGTGTGCGCGCGTGTGTGTGAGTATTTGTGTGTCCAACTCCTTTGTGACCGCTTTCCTGAACCTGAACCCTCTCTGCACAGAGGGAAATGGCGGACTGTGGCAACGACAGGGCAGTTTTACAGTGCAACGGGATGAATGTTAAACTTATATTTAATGTATGACATTTCACACAAATCATCCGGCCACAGACATGACCCTAGGGTATTCCGCAGATTGCTTTTTCAGTGCCTCAGCAACTGTGGAATTATTCGTCCCAGAGAGGGAAAGAGAGAGAGAGAAAGAGAGAGAGAGAGAAGGGGGGGAGCCTTTGAGTTTAGTGAAATGATCACCCTCTCACTGCTCTGGCCATCCCAGACTGGAAGCTCTCTCTCTCTCTCTCTCTCTCTCTCTCTCTCTCTCTCTTTTTTCTTTGTGATATCATGATCGCAGGGCTGTGCCAAATTGAAAACATCTTGGCAGTCTGGAGGCTGTATGAAATAACCATATATTATGTGTAGTATAACACCCGATTGGATAGCAAAACAATTATGCTGTTTTGCAGTCTCAAAAGATTCTTTGTGCCCCTCTCAACCCTTAGCTCCCTTGATTTCTGAGTAAGAATCTTCAGAGGGGAGTGTGAAAATTATCTCCGATTTGTAAATTGGAGTTGGATTTGAACATTACACCCCCCTCCCGTATTCAGATATGAATACGTCTACAACAGTTTACAACGATATGTGCAAACGCCGGCTTGGCCATGTGTGCAGATTAAAAAAAAACATAGTAAAATTCTCAAATTCAATTCCCCTCGGTGAGGCATTTTTGAGCCAACACGATATGGAAATAGTGGCAACCACAATAAGAGTTCATGAATACACAGTGAGGAGGGCCCTTGGCTTCCCAAAACCCTGCAGTGCTGAAAATAAACACCGGGTTGGCATTTTTTTGCTGCTATGGCAAGCTTTTCAATTCACTGAAGAGAAATTTCAACATTTTCTTAGGCGTCTTTGTCAGCTCAGCCTTGCAAAACAATGTATTTACACCACTTGCTTCTACGGTTGGGCCATCCATTTTATTTGAGGGGACATTTTTCAACATTTAGGTTTAGATGTGAGAGATGCACTGTCCACTACATCAGCGTCACTCTCTCCTTTCAAGGTTACATGGCAGGTGGAGAGTTTAAGAGCATGGCCACAGCGAACACTCAAACCGCGCACACGCACCCACACACAAGACTCATCATGTACAAGCATTTGCAACGTCAGACATCTGTATGTACATCATTTATAGACAGCGTTTATGCATAGAATTTATACCAAAAAACTGTTAATAAACATCTGATGTGAGAGGATTTAAATCATTGCATCATGATCAATTATGAGGCATCACTACATCAGTTACAGTAATATTAAAAGAATGATGAAACAAAGTGGCCTATCCACTGTACAGTTGAAACCACACACAAGCCCTTCGATACAGTATATGATTAATATATGGTACAACGCCCACAAATGTTCAGAAACAGTTAAAATCAGCTAAATTAGGCAGTTGTGCCTTCAAGCTTAGGCTCAGTGTGCAACATAATTTGTGTGTGTTTTAAACTAAACACTCATGATAAACAACTGAGATAAGAGGATTAGAATCTGGGTATCGTGTCTAATTATGAAAAATCATTTCATACAGCAAACAGAGTCAGCATTGTAAACAACAGAAAATGTACAAAAAAAAAAAAAAAAGAATATCATGGACACACACACACACACACACACACACACAAACACACACTTAAGTCACAACCACATTCAACTGCATAATTATCAGTTTCCCCTCAGGGTGTTAGGAAACCTGTGCCTAATTGGAACCCAGTTGGGACTTGAATTAAAATACATGGGGATTCTGCAATGGGGGATACACACAAACATAATAACACACCAGCTCAATGAGTTGGCAACATTTCAACCAAAATTTACACTAAATCTGGCATGATTCCCGTTGTTTCACTACACACGGGTCGAGCACAACAACACCAGTCTCCAAAGCACAATTACACTACTATTTTCCCCCTGTTTTGTATTCTGTTTTTCTTTATTTTTGTTCCATTTCCCTGACTTAAGCTGTTGTCTAATGGACAGCATCGTGACAGAAAGGAGTTTGGTATCAGATTGAAGCTGCTTGCCCTTTTTGCCAATTTGCGAGCAGCCTCCGCTGTACTTGTAAGATGGCCAATTAGCTGACCGTCTGACAGAGGCTCTCTGACTGTGGCTATTAAAACACACACTCAAAGGCACATGCATGCTCACTCACTCACACACACACAAGCAGAGGAGGAACACAGACACACAGTCATACATGTGTGCACAGGTACACGCACACATACACAATACAGAGCTGCCTCTGACTGTCCATCTCTATCTGCTGTTTTTTTTTTTTTTTTTTAAAAAGCATGCCTAGACCTCACCCTTCACCCTCTACACACAATTAGGACACACACACACACACACCTTCATTTTCCTTGCAAAAAGACACAATGCACCCTGACCTCTCGCACCCCCCCCACCTGTTTTCCCTTCAACCTCCCTCTCTACTGTTTCTCACCTCTTCCCAACCTTTTTCCCACCACTCCTCCTCGCTCTCTTCCCTTTCACCATGTTAACCTTTCTCCTTGCAAACCCCACTCTTCCGACACATTTCTTTCCTATACGTTGACTTCTCTTAAACTTTCCTCTTCCCTTCCTCCCTCCCTCCCTCCCTCTCCATCTTCCTCCATCCCATGTACCTGATTCATTTTATCTTTTACAAGAGCTTTTTATTTAAGGTCATCTTTACCACGAACACACATGGCTACACAATAGGTTGCATTAATATTGAAACTATAATGGTAGAGTTATTGTTCTTTGCCAGGTTTCCCTCATCAAATATGTGCATGAATGACAATTACCCTGTTACATCCATAAACAGTCTTTCAGGGCTACATTCAAAGATGTGATAAACATGAACTCACATGCACACAAGCATTTTAACACCTTTGATATGCATTGCCACATGGCACATACACTATGCCCTACATCTTAGTACAGACATCTCACTAGGTTCCAAAATGCAACTTAAACATATAAGAGGCAGTAAAAGCAAACGAAGGCCATATTAAGAAATTTGAACGAAAACTTAATTTGCAGACCATGTAAAGAAGAAACAAAAAAAAACCATAGGAAACACACGGCTGAACAAGGATCTATAAGACACAACATCACACGCACAAATGCAACGTGGGGACCTTCCCCTTCATGGCATCACAACCCTTACCCCCCCCCCGCCGCCAACAGACACACACACACACACACACACACGTACAGAGAGAGGGTGAGAGAGAAAGAGAGTGAGAGACACTATTGTCCATCAGGTTTGTTCTTAGCTTCGGCTCCCGTACCATCACCAATTTCTCGCCACGATCAAGTTCAAGGGTCTTCTACAAAACATACGGGCAGTTGTGGCTGTGAGTGAGGTCAACTATAAAAGCACAAGGCATGGACACCTGCAGGTGTGCACGCTTGTGCACCAGCCACACATGGACACACTCCTATTTCTCACATGGAAAGGCATAAAACACAAGCGCACACGCACACACATACACAAATATATTCAACAGTTATTGAAGAGAAAGATTCACAGAATGTGTAAAAATAAATAAATAAATACATAATATGAACTGACACCTACACACTCATCTTGGTGCACCTGCTTCCTCAAGGTCTGTCAGCTGCAGTCAAAATGGTGGCCACAATAACACCGGGCTTAGCTTTGATTCCTAATATGGAGGAAACAATTCTATTTTTCTGAGGGGCTGCTGATACTGGGAGATAAAAATTCAACCTCTCTGCCTCCCTCCCTCCATCCCTCTCTCTCGCTTTCTCTCTCTCTCTCTCTCTCTCTCACACACACACATACACACACAGAGAAACACACCCTATCTCACACCCTCGTTCTATTTTTCTTTCTTGATGTAACTGGACATTACTGTGTGTGTCAGCTTCAGCAGAAACACAGAGAGAAAGGGGGGAAAGCAGTGGTTGTGACGGACTTTCCAGAAATAAAAAAAGGAAAATATTTTCATTTTGTGCAATGAAATTGAGGAAAAGAAATAAATTCTTTTTTTAATTCAAGTAGGCCTCCGGTCAACATAGTTTCCTGTTAGAATCTATGTCTGAAATAGCTTTAAATTACATTAAAAGTTTTTGTATTGGATTTTTTTTTTTTTTTTTAAATTTAACATTTTAGCGTTATTGCAGAGAAACAGTGGCAAAAAGGAAACTTGAGCCCTGCTCTGCTAAGAATTATTTGCATTGTTAATGCAATCTGCATGTCTATCTGCAATTATTCCTAATTAATTTTCATCTAATTCTTGAGAGACTATTTCAGCCCCAGAATTAACACAAAAGAACTTCTTGCCTCAGTTCTTTCACCCAAGATAATTATAAAGTTAAGAGGGTTTGCTAATTTAAAAATGCTATCTGCATGACATCAAATATATATCTTTGATCTCACTCTGTCCCTGATGGTTAAAAGCTTTTAATTATATTCCAAAAATTAACTTTCTGAATAATTAACACTGACTCTTGTTTGGATACGCTGTATGTAGAGTACATCACACAGTTTTTTGCTTAATTAACTCCAGTGACAAACAAACTCCCAGTATATACAGTCCATATAATTATACGAATGTGCAGAAAATCCATCAATTGCATATCAAAACAATACACTCAGTTGTGTATTCTCCATGTCACTGCCTTTATGTAATATGTGCAAATAGTGCAATTGCCTTCCCCGCACATATGACTTGCACTTGGAGCAATTTCCTTAAATCTCTGCATACCATGAGCCATAATACTTATACAATGTGAAAATTGCACAAAGCACACATATGACCCACATATGTTCTTGACAATCAGGGGGGACCTTCTCCATATCTCATTATTTTCCCCTATAGTATATCAGCATGTCCCTAGGTGAATGTGTATACATACGGAGAGAAAGAGAAAGAGTCAGATGACTCTTATTATCTTTATCAGCGGGCTACAGGAGCTGGCTTGCCACCCCTCTTTCCTCTTCCCCATTATGTAAAACTATGGATTAGGTTTGTTATGCGCATGCATCTTACATTTAGAGGTGTGTGTATGCATGTGTGCGTCAGTGACGTGTGTTTGAGAGGATAGTGGGGTGCATATAGCTACATCCATGCATGCACGTATCCATCCATGCAGAGACCCCCTCCATCATCCCCCCTTCCATCTATCATGCATCCATAGGTCTATCAGCTTTGGGAATGAGGTGTGGAGAGAGGAAGGGGCGCGGTGTACAAGGGGGGGGGAAGAAATAAATTTAGCCCCCCTACTTTAAAAATGCACATACATTTCCATACATTGGAAAGGCGGTGAGGTGCCCACACCCTAGCTGCCTTATCCCTAGTATGAGTCCCCTCGTCACAGACACACATAAGGCACACATACACCAAAACAGAAAATACAGCAAAGATGAATGTGTGTGTCCCGTTCAGTGAGTGTAGGTGAAAATCTACCCCTTGCTATATTTATCTTCATAAGAGCAGAAGGTGCATGCGTGTTTGTCATTATACACACTGGCTGTGAGCTTGGAGTCAGTGTGTGTGTTTATTTTTGTGTGTCGAGCGCGTGTGTGTGTGTGTGTACAAGTTTGTTTACCTCACCTGAGAAACAAATCTCCTGCGGTATGAATATAAAAAAAAAAAGAAAAAAAAAAAAGAAAAAGCTTAACAACGTAGATTTTCTTGATACCTCAATGTAATGCACATCAACGTATCGCAGCATGTACCGCAGGCCACAAAATTCATTCACTCGAACAGTACAGGAGTGACGTGCCAGAAGCACCTTCACGCTAAATCCACAATCCTCAAACTCTTCCCTTTTTATCATTTCCATACCAAAATTTGTTTGGTGCATGGATTCCAAACAGTTTATAGCATATTTGCCATCTGTCATGTTGCACTATGCTTTCAGATACAAAAACAACAACCACAACCTTTCCCTAAAAAGCAGCCAAAAAAAACCACCCAGCCCTTGTAGATAATGATGGCCTGTCGCGAAAGAGGAGAGAGACACACGGGTGTGGTATTATTAAGTGAGACTAGTTTGTTCAGGAGAAGTGTTTTTTGGCTTTTAAAAAGTTCCATTTTGCACTCCCCAGGTGCTGCATATGGGTTACCCCAGGGAGGCATGTGTGTGTGTGTTTATGTATTTTTTTTTTTTTGGGGGGGGTTTTTTTGGGGGGGGGGGGGTGCATTATGTGTGTGTACTCTAAAATATTCTGACTGAGCTGTCTAGCGGCTCACAGAGCAGAGAGATGTGTCCTGTCTCCTGCATTCTAATGTGAGTGGGTTTGGGAAAGCAAAAGTAAACAGATATGCTTGCTTGAACACCCACATGAAAACGTGTGTATGTGCACACCTGCTGTCTCGACATGTATGCACAACCACACAAGTACTGTATGAATATGAGCATAACATATGTGAACACAAGATGCGTGCATGTGTGTGTGTGTGTGCGCGTCTTCCCAACTGCAGTGTGTCCGTCTTTGCACCGATCTGCCCATCAAGCTCATCACGACAGCGCCCGCTCAGCTCTGCCACGCTGACAACCAAAAAAGTGTCAGTCATGTGATAAATATTCCCCCTCCAAAAAATGTTTCTTACATGACCATGATCATGAATGTGCCCTTTTGCAGCCTGTGAAGCTGCAGCTTTTACATGGCAGTGTGGAAGCTCTGCGGGTCTCTGCGAGCTCTCCGGTGCTTTTCCATATCACACCTGCAGTATATGGCTTGTAACATAAGATAGTTCAAGACAATAAGCTGCCCAGTTGCCGAGGGGGGTTGGCTGACGGTGTGTTATAGCAGGAGGCAGGAGGGATAGACGGGGGTCGAGGGAAGGGCAGGACTGGGCCCCTCAAACAGAATATGACCCTTTTAAAACCCGTACCAATACAGTTCCAAATTTACCTTGCTACCATATTTTCCCCAGTCTCACTGTCCCATCTTCACTTTCCTCTTACTGAACCAATCCGTTCACACACTGATGTGTTGTCTGTCAGTACTATGATGATAAATTAGCGCGAGTGCTGCTGCTGAAATAGGAGCTGGTGTCTGAGTACAGAGGGTGATCCAGTGGACAATGCAAGGGATGAACCACTGATAGCCACAGCTGAACTATCAGTCTGGGGAAACACTTTGGACTGTGTGTGTGTGTGACTCATATTTGTTTCCAGTGCAGTTACAGCATCACTGGATGCTACTTATGTGAAAGGTAACCAACAGTTTAATGTCCAAAAATTTTTTTTTTCATTTAATTTCTGTCACAGGATGAGTAAAAAATAGCATGGATATAAAATAGATACCAATTTAAAAGAAAAAAAAAGTACAGAAACACCATGAGTGCACTTTTAGGTTCAATACAACATTTAAGTACAAATAAAATATTGTTTTCATAAAAAAGAGAAACAGAAAATAAGCTGAAATGTTCAAGTGCAATCAGTCTTTGGCATTATATATGGTACTCTATACTATATAAGGTGTTTTTGTCAGCGGGGGAGTGTGAGGTGGGGTGTTTGGTTGGAGGGTGCATGTCGGTGTAGCTTTTTTTTTTTTTTTGGTTGGAGTGTGATTTTGTTTTTCTACCTGCGGGCTTTGGTTGTTGCGTATCTGTTTGTGTCTATGCTTGCGTTTCTGTGTGTGTGTGTATGGACATGTGTTTCTCATGAAGGCCCATGCCGGGCAAATTAATTCTCAGAAGTTGCGTGGCGGGGGCTCTCCTTCCCTTTGAAATGGGGCATACTGCTCCCTGTAATCAATAAGTCAAGCCATCTCGGCCGCATGTTGCAACCCCCCGGCACACAGATGAAGAAGCCCAATTTACTCATCATAAATTCTGATTCCCACAATAAATATGAGAGGAGGTCCCACGGTATTAGAATATCTGGAATCTCAGGGGTGTTTGAAATACTGACTGGCCCTCGCCTCAGCCTGGAGTTGCTTTGTTGCTTAGAATATGGGCTTTGTGTTGAATAATAATGATGTAAGGCCAGGAATATTTATTTCTGATGTGAGGGAAAAAAACATCTCAAGCCACTTTCATTCATTTAAAAAGAAAAATCCACGTCATACCTGCTTTTACGCAACACAGCCTACAACATGAGGTCCCCCAGTCACTAAAATCACACAATATGCATCCCAGAGATTTTTGTCTACCTCAAAAATTCTCTGTTTTTTTAAAACCGTGGCATTTTCGAAGGAACCTCGACAGGCTCCTCCAGACAAGAAGTGACGGGTGCAGGCACAAGCATGTGACGTTGGGGACACGTTAATCTAACGGACAAGAGCTGTCTCTCCTGTTTAAAGACTCTCTGCTCAGTAAGTCTAAGCGCATGACAGTGACCTGGGGAGGAGAGTGTGCCTTAAATGTGACACACCTACAGAGGGTGGGGTGGGTGCTGCTGAACAGGCTCCTTGAACAGGGGTTACTTTCAAAGGAGAGTAAAGAAAAAGAACTAAAGGCAGAGGAAGACGAGTGTGTACACTGCACGCAAAGCTACAAGTTTACAAGCAGAGATGTTGTCAAGCATCTGCGTGTTTGTATGCATGACCGCACACACATCTGTCCAAGTGCACACATGTATGTCTGCATTATCGCGCGCAAACATGATTTAATGCAACATGGCATCCCCAACACCAGTGGCGCTCTATCTATCTTCTATTTTGGCAAGGACTTCCTGCTCTCCCGAGCGGTTCCGTTGTTACATGACATTTATGGGGCTCCCGTGAGCCCCAGCGTATGTAACCCAGACAACTGAAACAGCCTCAGCGCCATGACAACAAAATGCCAAATCCTGTCATGGCCAAATGTGAATGGCCCACTGCCAACTTGACATGGTAGATGAAATTGCCCAGGAGAGAGCAAAGCTTTTTTTGTTTATTAAGGGAAAAAAAGCCTTTCTTCATTTGAAAAGCAGAGAAAATGATGATATTAAGAGAGGGCAAGAGTTAGACAGCGAGAGCTGACAGAGAATGGAGAAAGTAGTTTTTCGCATTAGTCGATAAAGCTGTCTTCATTTGTAAAGGCAGTGTTAAGAGCACTAATTCCTGACCCGTTAGTTACATCTCAGAAGAGAGAGCCGTGTCAGGTGCTAATCCATAAGTCTGCTGCTAAGTGGTTCATCAGCCAGTGCCTGAGATCGAATGTCACCAATTAAGATGCCTAAATGCCGGGCTAATTGTACTCAAAGTGTAATGTTCTGTCTCTCACATGATTAGAGACCTAACACACACACACACACACACACACACACTCAGACACCTAACTAATCATGAGCATTTCAACTGTGAGGCCTGACAACATGAAAGCAGCTGCAAGTATGGGTGGGAACACGGGCTTTGATAGGCAAAACAATTTACCCACCTCGTCACATCACTGGCAATTAAGATCCAACACATTTCAGCTTTATTGGACAATAACACCAGTGGAACTTTTCAATTGTTGAGAATTTAAATATAACTGAATTTTTTCACTGAAGCAGTACAAGCTGACACAAATCTAATTAAATGTAAACCTCACACCTGCAATTTTCAAAATAATAATACTCATATACGGTAGCAAATGTTTCATATTAAATCCTATCATTATTTATTCTTAAAATAAACCCCACAACCTGTCATTGTACCAATTCCTCTGCAGCAAATATCACATTTACAAGTGTGAGTTTGGAGGTTTGGAGGTGGAGACATCTTATGAAGAATGAGTGCAGATAGCATCTGCTCGGGGCCTCTCCCTGCTTTGGCCCACAGGTCTGGGGAGCAAAGCGAATTGTGTCTGAAAGGGGATGATACCCATCGGAATGTTAATGGTGCTGAATATTTCAGAGGTGGGATCATCACATGGCAGAAGGAGGGCGGGCGGGTTTCCCGAAAGCATTTAGTGGTCGAAGTTCCTCTCTGTTATTGTAAACCCAAAGTCAAAGATGATTTCAATGCGTAGATAACAAGGTCCAGTTGCTGTCGAAGAAGTTTGAGATGACTGTCTTTCCTCTACAGCTCACTAAAAAGGCTGCTGGGATTTTAAATGGATTTGATAATTTACTTATTAAGATAATATATGCAAGATGTACAGGATGCCCCGCTTTTTTTTTTTTTTTAAGAAGCTGCCTTCAGACTAAACTCCTTTCTAAAGCTATAAACACAGATAACTCTTCTATATTCTCGGGACTCTTTTAGTGTATTTGTAATACACATATGGCAAATCCAGTTACCATAGCTATATGACATGAGTGGTTCTTAAGGCTTTTTTAAGAGAGACAGAAAAGTCATGGGAGCCATAAAAACAAGGGGATTGCCCCAATAGTCCTTATAAACATCTGGCAACCACTACAGTACCTTTATTTCAGCCAAAATAACTGGTTGTTTTAGCCTTGAGAGAGAGAGAGAGAGAGGGAGAGAGGGAAAAGAGGAGGGATATGTTGTAAGAAGGTTTTTTTTATGCCAAAGTGAAACTGAAGTTCTTTGAGGACAGAAAAAAAACAGGAGACAGAAGAGGAAGAAGCAAGAAAAGGGGACAAGGTTCTAAAATTAAGAAAATTATTGCATGCTCCCAGATGTGTGGAAGGAAGATGACCTGGGAAAGTCAAACCTGTCCCCCATCAATCATTGCCATATGCTTCTAGAGAAATGGATCCTACAGGACACTTCATATTCCTCGTTCTGATTAGTTCATTTCAGCGATGAAGAGGGGGGGGAGGTATGGGGGAGCTTTCCTTTAAATGGACGGCCCCGGTGTAACCCAAGAACAGAAAGGGTTCAATGTCAAAATTAAGGCCTGTTATTTAAAGACTTCAGGGATCATTTTTTTGTCGGCCTCTTCCTCACTCACTTTTTTCTCCCCATCCCGCCTGTGCTCCATCTTTTCTTTTCAGAGGTTGGTGTCAGGGAGCGATAGAGCGAAGGCAATGTGTTCTTCACTCTGATCAAAGGAGGGAGCGAGGAAAGCTTTTCTAATGACTGGCACTCACTCTCCTTTCTTAATCCATCTCTCCTCTTTTCCTCTCCTGTCTTCCATCTTTCCCCTCTCTCCTCACTTGCCTTTCTCTCTCAGGGCATTGGTAATTATCGGCGCGGTCTTAGTGACTGCAAATGAAATTACCATTTAAGAGAGAGGGAGAAAGAGACATCCCCTTTGCCATAGAAGAGGGCTTAAGTGAGGCAGCTAAGGTTTCAACTATTGATTTTTAAACTGCTACATCAGAGAGTGTAATGCTTTCATAATTTCAAATAAACTGTCTGGTTACGAAGTACTAATGAGAGAAAAAGTGAGAGCAGGCTGAACAAAGTAAAAGAACGATGGGGCTGAATTTTAAGTGGTGACATGTGTACTGTATGAAGAAATTAACCTAATGCATTGGTGAGTCAGAGACTGTCAGTAATCCTGCAGCAACTGGTAGTTTCTGAGAAATGTGTGACAATCATCGACAAATAATTCAATACTAAGGATGCTGTAACACTCTTACTTTATACATGACCACCATTTGCATCCACTATTGCAAACACAGAGATGAAAGTAACCTGTGATTGGATTTCATCTACCACAAAGCTTCCAAAACATATTTCAACTAAATTCTCCCAAGGTTCTCACTGATGCTAGCCACTTATTCATGAGGTTTCAAGTACCTAATATGTAAAACATTATTTTGTGATTGGTAATTGGAAATACCCGATTTGCCTTTTTTAAAATGAATGAAAAACAGAAAGATAATAAAAATGAGGTATAAAGAAAAATTGATTTCTTTTTTTTTTAATGACAATGCATAAACCCAGATCTCTCTCAATCTTCTTTCTGTCTTCCTCTTTCTCTCTCGTCCTCTCTCTCACTACAGACCGCAGGCCGTTGGAGGCAGCTTAGAAATCTCTTACATCTGGAAGAGCCATAATTCATGGGATTTGGCCTGACAGCCATGACAGGCATTGGGGCGGCCAGCAACAACTGTCTCCTGTGTTAGCAGCAGTGTGTGTGTGTGTGTGTGTGTGTGTGTGTGTGTGTGTGTGTCGCTGTGAGAGAGACAGAGAGTGAGAGACAAACAGTGACAATACACAGTAAAGTATCTATGTGTATATATATGACGGCAAACTTTTTTATTTATGCAGGAAACTGGATTAGACCCACCTGAACAAGGTTGGCTCAACTTTTTATTTATGGAACTTTTTAGTTTGGACATGTATTTGGGCCTGCATGTAGGCTGCATCTTTATGTTAATACATTCACCAGTGGAAGACAGTAATCGAGTACATTTACTCAAACTTGGTACTGCACCGCCTTATGCTGGTTTTTCTACTATGGTACAGCGGGTTCATGTTCAACTGCAATACACAGCTCCTTGGCAGATTGTATTTTCATGCAAATATGAGCAACAACTGAAAGACAAATTAAGAATTATACATTTTAAGTTTTAAGTAATTAAATAAGTAAACAAGTCTAAATTTCTTACATTAATACATTAATAAATAATACATATATTTCTATTATTTAATACCACACACACGCAAACATTATTATTTACGCAAAATTGTATTCATTTTTTGGATTTTATGCTCTCTTAATTACTGATGGTACCTGAATATATTTTTTTTTGATATTCATTCTGCCCCATTACCTATGAACTACCACTGAGTCAACTGAAAGAATAGTAGAGAAAATTCCGAGGGAAAGTTTTTAAACATTGCTTTTTCTACATTACCAAAACTATTGCGCTCATTCAGTGCACAAACGCTTCTACATTGACAGAGATCAGCATTCACTCACACACGTAAACCGACTTGCAGCAGAGAAAGCAGTGCCGTCCATGTGTTTCACGGCATTTCAGAGGCTCCCTGTGTCGACCCTAAATATTACACGCAGACAGTAGCTATCGCTTCCAAGCCTAAAATCCCACATTCCACATTCCTGATTCCAGTGGCTCGCCTGCTAAGCTGGGCACCACATGAGGAGCCATTGTTAGAGAGAGGGGTCATGTATCTCTCTCTCTCTCTCTCTCTCTGTGTCTGTCTGTCTGTCTGTCTCTAGCCCTCCTCTCTCTTGGTTTGTCCCTCCGCCCATACATGTCTTCCTGTCATAGTCTCCGTCTGTGACTCTCTTGCTCCGTCTATCTTTCCGTTTCTCCCTGTGTTGCTTTACTTTCTCTCGCTCTCTCATTCCTTCTCTCCTCCGCTGTGCTCTGGCGCCCACTCTCCCACTCGGTTTTTCCTCGTCTCCGACTGATGCTGCTTGTCTGTGGCCTTTTCTTTCTCTTTACAAGACTTCCACTTGGCTTTCTGCTTCTTTTCCTTTGTCTCTCTCTCTCTCTCTCTTTCTGTATCCTGCTGTCTGTCTCTCCATCTCCCTCTCCCTCTGTGTCTCAAGATATTCATGTAGAGATTTTCTCACATGTGAGATATAGATTTATGACCACAGCCAGATCCCCATGGCCACTAAATTTGATACCATCCACTAAGCCACATTGTTTTTTGTGTGTTTGGGCTCATCTGTTGTGTGTGACTGGGTGTGCGTCTTTGTGTGTGTGTGCATGTGTTCATGCATTACAAGGTGGAGGGTTAGCTTGGGTACGGTAGGTGCAGAGAAGGAATTTACAGTTTATTGAAGCGCAGCAGCCAGGTGTGTGTGTGTGTGTGTGTGTGTTAAATAGGGAGAGCGCCTGTGGGTGCCAGGTGACCAGGCTAACCTCTTGGCTGGTGTTTTGGATTTAGCCTTTGGATAGTGGTGGAAAATAAAAAATGGAATGCTTTTTCAATTACAGATCAGAAAGAGAGTGAACAAAGGCACGGCTAAAAGAAAAAGATGAGTTATTGGGATCTAACATATCAAGGTTTCTCTTGGGGGCACATTCTTAAAATCTGAGAGAATTAATTTTGACTTTCAGAACGTTTTGCTCTTCAACATTTGGAAAGTTTTATGAATTTCATAATGTCGCTCAGTATTTCAAGTGTGGGGAAAAAAAAAGTTATAGCAAAATACTTTGCCGCTTTTCACTTCTCTTGCAACTTTATCATTTCTAATAGCTGGCTCGTAACGCATTTTGACATCACACAATTGAGCTATATCGGCGAGTGCAGAAACATTCACACAATACAATACACACCTGTAGATGACAGTCAGTGTTGATGTTTTTTTTTTTTTTTTAATTCTGACATACTCTTTCTCGGTTAAAAGGTAGTCATCCTCTGCCATGCATATTTTATTGGTTGTAGGTGGAATTTGTTGTGTACTTATGTCTGTTTGTTATTTTCTTCCATTCCGTCAACCCATTCCACAAGTTGTCAAGGGCAGAGCATTTAAAATGGCATTGTAGGGTAGTGAGAATTGTTACATTGTTCTTTGTCTGTGCGATGTGAAATGGTATTCACTTTTTGATGTTTGGCTAGGAGGAGATACACGAAGCTTTGCAAGATGAAGGTGTGTTTCTGCACATGTTTGAGCGTGCGTGTATGTGTGTTCCATCAAACTCTTTATCTGTCACTCAAATTTGTGCATAGTGTTTGCAGTGGTGCATTTGTTTGTGTACACTCAGGTATTCTGTCTCTCACTGTGTGTGTATGTGTGTCCGCATTCACATCTAAAAGCCATATCTGGCTTCAGATCAAATGGTGTACGAAGGAGGGGAGTGACAGAGAGAGACAGTGATAGCTCTTTATTGTTACCTATCCACTCTCAAACCCAAATAAAAGACCAGGAATGCATAAAATATGTAAGTGTGTTTTAGGGGAAAAGAACATGAAACACTTATGTGTGTAGAAAAGCTCTGAACATGACACTGGCTTTGTAGTAGAGAGAAAAAAATGTCTTACCAAAAAAAGAAAGAGTGTAAATTGGACACAGAACGAAACAATATTGTCCACTTTTGCTGTCACTATTTCCTCAAACTTGAGATATGTTTTTATCATGAAAACTACATTAACAACTATGAAATTCTTAACTTATTAATTCAACATTTTACATGAATATAAGCAAATAAGAGAAGGTCATATTCTTAGCTACCAGATTACAAATAAACAAGTTTTTGCTGTCTTTATAACTTTGACCTCCAAATGACTAATTTTTAAGCAGCTATGTAGCCTGGATTGAAATGGAGAAAACGTTTTTTTTTTTTTTTTTAATTTTTCTCTCCTGAAACAGCTTCCTAAATAATAAAGATAATTTTATCTTTTCTACATGGGCTAATTTCATTTTCATGTGCGGTTAACACAGACATGTACCCACCAAGTGACTCATTCATACACGTGTGCACATCCTCCACATTCCTCCCGTTTTCTGCAGGCCTCACCCACTTGTCTCATTCTCTCTCTCTCTCTCTTCACCAAGAAATTAACCTTGACATTTCAAATATATAATTCCCGCTTATAAAAATGTACGTATAAATATTATAAACAAACGTGTCAAATATTCATAGAGTATGTTGGGAGAGCCCGCATATCAATGCTGAAGGCACAACTGGGGAAGAATTTCCCACCATATCTTCCATCTTAACACAGCCATGTGTCCAAAGATCAAGCTCCTATGACAAACATTAGTTATCGTTTTCTCCTTGTTATATTCAACAGAAACCTGCAGCAAGGATAAATTAACAATCTGACATACAGCCTATTCAAAGACAGAATAAGAATTAGAATGTACTTAGAGTCATAGTGACAACACAGGTAAATAAAACACATTTTGACATGTTTCAGGGAAACTAGGCCCAACCATGAAAAAAATGTGCTGTATCCAAAGATTCAAATCTATTATAATGTTGCATAACTATCAGTGTATTGTTTCTATAATATGTTTATATCAGAAACTGTTTTCACAATAGTAGATACTATATATTTGCAGGGAATGTCACTTCTGTGAGTCTATGTCTATGTTTCACCACCTGTGCATTATATATTTGTGATCTTTGCAAATGTGAATCCATGCTTACATGCTTCCCTCATAATGGAATGACAGTCATGCGAATCCAAAATAGCTAGCTTTAGTATTTGGACATTGGGGTGAGGCTAAAATGAGGCAGGATGAATACAGTGGGAAGAGAGAGTAGAGGAGAGGTTGAGGGAAATAAGCATGAAGGCAGCAATCGTATAATACCATCATGGAACGACATTGTTCCCTGTATGACCGGCCTCATTTTAGGGCAATGGAACTCCGGAGGAAAAGGCACCAATGGCACATTATTCTGCCCCAGAAAATCACCCTCATGTTTTTATTCATGCTGGCACCACAAACAACAACAGAATTTGATTTCCACTGTAAATATTCTGGACCAATTCTGAGATGGAATGACTTGTGTGAAATAAATGATTTGTGAAAATGTGTGCATCAGAGATGGAATACTAGTTTTCATGAGCTACCTGTCTACCTATCTGTCTATCAGCCTGTCTGTCTGTCTGTCTATCTATCTATCTGCCTCCAAAAGATAGAAATAATAAAAAAACAACATCAACAACAACAAAAAAGCAACCTAATGAAACACTTCTGATCAGATCCCAGTGTAATGGCATTTCCATAACCCAGCTCTGCTCTAATCACTTGCCCTTCCTGCTGGGCCTATGTCACATCCTGCCGAGCCTGATGGCAGTAACTAGGATGAGGTACATGTACCTCCTGCAGATTACACTGCTGATCCCTCCACAGTGACAGAGGCCCTCGTGTTGACACCCACATCTCTGTGTGACTCTAGGTTCTTAATGTGTTAGTGAGATAGATGGACTGGCAGCTTGCGACCAGCAGCAACACGATGAGAGATCAAACTGAAACCACAGGCTAATTAAAAATGGAAGAAATGGGCACTGTATGAAGGCCGGGCTGGGAAAATAAACAGCAAAGAAAACCCCAAAAGAAGGAAGAAATTAATAGCACATAGTAACTTGACAGCTGGGACATAACCATGTCTTGTGGTTAAAGATGGAGGATTTTATTAACAATGTACAGTTAACCTTATTTCCCTGTGGGACACACAGAAAACCCTGCCATATGGAGTGCAATATTTGTTATTTCAAATTTAAAATGCTGAAAAGTACTGAATCAACCTTTCCATGTCACAAATATCCACAGGCCAATCTACATGTATAAAATACACATTAATACACAGCCATTACAACCTCACTGCTCACAAGATGGAGCGACATTTGCCAGAGTTACTGCCAGGTTTAGCTGTTTTCTCTATCGCAGGCCAAATATTAACAGGCAGCCAGAGCTGCCTCTCGGTGTCAGAGTGGCTCAGGGACTACACAGCAATGGACACATCACATCACAACAATGCAACACTTGTCACAGGAGTATAGATCTTCAAAGATGCTTGTGTCAATAAAAAAAAAAAAAGGATGAAGAAACTGCATCGCCTAGAACATTTTGCTATTCTGCTTCAGTGCTATTCAACTTGCCAACAATCTATCCTTGTCAATTAATCAATTAAAACTACACAGACGAGGGCAAAGTCTCATGTTAAGATTCATGAGACTAGATTCATGAGAGGCAAGATGTTGCACTTGCATTCACTAAGTAGCTAAGTACTGGATATCTTTACAGTTTCCATTTATATTCCTACAAAAAGAAATAAAAGTAATAAGGACTTACAATAACTGTAAAGAATACTGGATCGGACTGTCTTCTGCAGAGGCCATACATCTGTGTGTCGACTGCTTTCTGTATTTTCAAACACCAATTCATGAACACGTAATCTGTATTCTCAATATGACACTGTAAACAAGGCATATTTAAGATGTAAACTAAAACAGATACAGCACACATATATCTAAAATGTCAGCAAACCTATCAATAGAGCTGTGACTTTAACGTTTTCATTTCCTCAGCTGTAGGCCTGGGTGTATTTTTTTTAACCAGAGGATGTTTTTTTTCCTTTACACTTTCATTTTTTATTTGTCAAAATCCCTTGACTAGGCTGAGTATCTCATCTATGTCCCAGGAAAAAAAAAATCACAAAAATAACTTTTGGTTCAACATCACTGCTTTATGATATTGTGAAATAAAATATTGACTTCATAAACACAACAGTAGTAAAAATAAACCGAGACCAGCCTGTGTTATGCCTAGCTGCGAGCATCCTTTCTTTAAAAAAAAAAAAAAAAGAAAGAAAAAAGTAAGGTTGAGTGTGCAAGAAATGTGAAATTCACTGAGAGGAAGGAAAAAAAGAATTCCCAGCATGTTGCAGAATACCAATATCCTTAAGCAGGTGGGGTTTTTGATGTATAGACTACTCTCAGTGAATTGTACAGATGAGACACTTAAGGCAAGACAATAGTGT
Source organism: Brachirus orientalis (assembly GCA_016785285.1). NCBI lineage: Eukaryota > Metazoa > Chordata > Actinopteri > Pleuronectiformes > Soleidae > Brachirus > Brachirus orientalis. The sequence goes on along the minus strand of JAFBJR010000258.1, from coordinate 1,746,341 downwards.
TATAGATTGTGGCAAGAGTTAAATCAATAGACCTTCTGAGGAGTAACAAGACACCCAGTAGCAAGTGCTACTACTACTACATACACACAGAGGAGGGACTGGAAAACAAACGAGGACTGGCAGACAGGGGCATAGACCTCAGTGTCATGACTAGCCATTAGATCTTTGTGTGTGTGTGTGAGAGTGTGTGTTTGTGTGTGTGTGTGCATCCTAGGTCAACTTGGAACATGTGTTATGGATGTGTGTTAGTATATGTGTGAATGTGTTTGTAAGGCATATACCTGTGTTTCAGTTGTACTTTTATCTCTGCTTCTTGGCCCTGTAATCTCCCACTGGGCATCAAAGCAGAGCCTCATCACTAGTCCTACCACACCCTTATATATCCCCCCAGATCCCTCTATGTGTGTGTGTGTGTGTGCGTGTGTGAGTGCGTGAGAGAGAGAGAAAATTGAAAAAAAGTCTAGGAGAATACAAGAGACAGAGACAAGAAGACAGGAAGAGTGAATTAAAAATTGTGCTATGTGTGTGTATAACTGAATGAGTCCCTCTTCTCTTCCACAGGCAGGAGGCTTTACATGGAGCTTTGGCCCGTCATAGTCATAGCTGTCATCCAAGGCCAGGCTGCAAGCACTTCTCTAGGGCAGCTTCTTTTAACTCCCTCTGGATTTTACTTCTTTTTTACTCCACCTCCATCGTGTCTTCCACCTCTGATCCCGGATCAGTGGTTCCTGGGGCCCTGATAGGTGTCAAGGTCCATTAACCTGGAGCAGGTCTTATCATATTCATCAGCAAGATCAGAGATCAGATTTATCTCTGTTTTTTTTTTTATCAGATTTGGGGCTTCAGAAGGCTGCCAGAGATGTCATGGCTGTATGATAATGACATGGATGCCGGTGACAGACAGCCCAGAGTAACAGGCACAGTCTAGGTACAGCTGTAGATTCACACGTTGTCATCATGGGCCCACACACCAGGAGTAAATGTACACAACTACACACACGCACACATGTGTGCACATGCATGAACCACACAGAAACACAAACATGGTCTAATATTTTTTAGAATCTATTTTAAGAATCTGTCAGCAGTAGCTTGCACATTTTTTGATGGGGTTGTCAGGTTTGATTAGCTTTTGAAATGGGAGTTTATCACCCACTGACCTTTGAGGGTTTCCACAGAACTAAATCTAATCTAATGTAAAAACTGTTTGTAGCCTATGAATCAACCTTGGAAGGCATTTTTTTTTCTTTAATTAAAGTACTGATGTATAAGAAAAAGTAAAACTTGTAAAACTGCTTTTCTTTTGTGCACAATGTATCAAATTATATGCTAAATATTTGAATCATTTTATGATGTAAATGTGGGTTAAATCTGAATTTCTTATTTAGCCACACAAATCATAATGAATGGAACCAACTTTAAAAAGCTTGGGATCTATATATTTTGAATAAACTCTTCCCCTCTATTGATTTCTGATCTCCACTGAATCCTTGTAAGCGTCAAATAGTGTGACTGTACATGTAAAAAAACAAAAAACAAAACTAGCCACTTATTAATTGTTAATTTAGTTAACCATACCCTCCCACCTGACCCCTTGAACCTCAGCTGCTATCCCCTGCACTCGGGGCGCTAATGAATTATTGCTGACTCATCATGGTCATCACTGACTATTTAACCTGACACTTTGGGCTCAGGACACATGGCTATGACGCTCAAAAGCACATTCAGGCCCAAAACTCCACCATACTAAAAGAAGGGAGGGGAGGGGGAGAGGGAGCTAGTTAGCACAGGTTTGGGGCCAAAATTAATCTCTGTTTTGCCATTTTGAATGAATGTAAAAAATATATGGTGGGTACAAATGGAAACACTGGAGGACACAGTTTTTTTTTTGGTTTTTTTTTTAAAAAGAGCCATTAGCTGAAATGTGTAGTAGTTTTACAAAACCTAGTAATAATATTTAGAGAGACAATGGATTACAGAGGGAAGATTTTGAGATGCACACACACACACAGCACAAAATCACACATACACACAGGCATCTGCGATCTAGCCCTCATCAACATCCGTCTTAGAAAATCACTATGGCTCTGAAAAGTCATTTCAGCCACAGTAGCAGCAGGCCCTTAAAGATTCATATTCCTATTTACTGTCTGCCTCTTCTCTCTCTCTCTCTCACACACACACACGCACACAAACAAACACACACAGGCTTGCACAGCTATCCCTGTTAGGACTCTGCATTGACCTTCATTCATTTGTACATCCTAACTAAAACCTAATCCCTAAACTTAAACATAATCAGTTGATATCTAACCCTAATCTTAACCTACAATTAAAATCTCAGAATTGAGCTTCTGCCTCATTAGGACCAGTTTGGTCGCCATAAGAACTACTGGTCCTGACAAAGCTACACACACGCACGCGCACAATCATGCACTTGAAAACTCCAAGCCAGCTAAAGCCAGCAGGGTTGGGTTCATGAATACAGGCATGAATTAGAGCAGACCTGGAGAAGTCAGATAGAGCGAGGTAGAGGAACAGAAGAAGGAGCACTATTAAATTGTATAAAAAGCCTGAGAATAAAAGTTAGAAGAAAGGAAGTGAGGGAGAGTGAAGACAGAATGAGAGAGGAATATACAGAGAATAGGAAGATAAAAACATGAACAGAAAGAAGAGAACACGTATACAGAGGGGGTGACAGAGCAGGAGAGAACGGTGGCCAGGAGCTTTACCCCTAATTTAAATTGCTTGTGTCAAATCTGTGCTGCACGCAGAGATAGCAGTGAATGTCCATTTGTCCATTTGTGCATTTTGTGAAAAGAGTTACATCACTGTGTTGGTGCACAGCATGTTGAGTTTTGTTTATAATCTGTAAAAAACACACACTTCTATCTCCGCATGGCCACAACAGAGAGAGAGAGATTGACTCTAACAATTTTATTACCAATATGCTTTTAAGGAACGCAGTCCATAAATGAATAATGCTCACTGATATGAAGCTGCCGTCTACATTACTGAAATCGGAAATATCATTGCACCATAAAATAACATTATGTATACTGAGAGAGAGGGAAAGACAGGCGCAGGAAAATAATCACAAAAACAAAGACATATGATGAAAACCGAAACGTACCAACAATAGGGATGGTAAACATCCCTCAATCACCAGAGGGGCAGCAATCATCACAGTATGCTACCCTACTGCACACAGATTTCAGAATATGTGGACAGGCTACACATGCTCGTGTGTGTACATGTGTGTTTATCAGTGTATGTGTGTCATAAGGGAGAGGCAAGAGGCCGTTACCCTGCACCCAGATAATAACCTGGTTTTATAATGTTGCATATCTATATTCAGGCCAATTCCCCCTAGGGGGAAGCCAGAATAATAATGCTGGCCATTTTACCCCTCCTAGCAGGCAGCCATTTTCTGCCCTGACTCTTAGCATGGACCTCTCCTCATTCCCAAGGTAGCACGTAATGGATGCCGCAATGAGATGGAGTGACATTGTGGTGTCTGAAATGTGAAAAACCTATTTACGGAGCTGCCCTCCCTCAACGGGGTGGCTGGTGGAGCTATGGGTGATGTTTATGCCTAATCCTTTTAGCAGTTCCATATGTTGTCATTTTTGATGATTGCCTGTATTTATGATAAATTGGCAAATTTAGAAAATAGGTGAAAACTGGAAGCAAAAACATATATATTTTTTTAAATAACAAACAAACAAACAAACTAATATAATCACACGTGTCCCGATGTCCATACCATGTTATATCTGAATATCCTATTCAGCATATCTCAGAAAACAAGTGTTTTATTGAAATAAAAATGACATACGGTGCTGGCCTCTGGTGATGAAATTTCCACAAACACACATACACGCACGCGTTTATTATCAGGAGTAAGTTTCCATCAAATATAAGAATGAAAAAAAAAGAGATGTATACAAGTTCCAGAGAGAACCGGGAAGCAGCAAGTCTCATATTACAAGATTTCATCATCTGTATCCAGTACAAACACAGTTTGTAAGTTGAGGAGTGGATGAGGTCTCGAATCAGGAGGGAGCGGACTCACTTCAAACCGTCCTGATGAAATATCGTCCCTCTGACCCGTCAATTTCAATAAAACTACAGACAACGAAAGGTTAGGGTATATAGATTTCCCATCGTAGTCATGCACACAGAACTGCACTGTGAGCCAGTCGTCTTCTCTCACTTCGGAACTCTAAATGCTACTCACTCATATTCTCCTTCCTATCCCGTCCCTCTTCAATAATTCACAGATGGTAGCTTTCTCTGGCCTTTCAAACCTTTGAATTGTAAGCGCGCAACATCCCACAAACACGACATTCTTTTTATCCCGCTGATGATGTGCTTACTTTGGCCGGTCACTTGTTCAGCTGTGGAGGAAGGAGTAAGGGAAGCGATATCACAACAATTATTGGTTGTTGACAAAGGATAATAGATACCTCCATGCAAACCAATCCTGGCCTCAAAATCATTTTCATAAGGACAGCAAACCTTTGCCACAGTCTGAACAGTCACGGGAGGAATGAAAAGTTTGTTATGCTGATGACCATGTCAGGGCTATTGTCTTGAATTTTTAAATTAATGCGTACTTGTGTAGTTGTATTTGATTACTTTGACACTGTAATTAGGCAAAGATAGTCCAATACAAAATAATAAATCAAAATTACAAGATAAAAAAAAAACAAAACAACATATTCCTGGAACATTCCCCAGATAAAAAGTTTGAAAACTTATGGACAGCAACACTGAGTCTAGTCTATAGCAGTTTTGTTGAGTGTAATAAATCAGTCCACCAGGGCTTGTGAAATGGAGGACAGTTGGAGAGTGCAGTATAGGCAGTCAGAGAGAACAGCTCTGTCCAAGACAATCATATGATGTATCATTCATACTGTCAGTATGGTGTCTCTCCTCCTCCCTCCTTCTCCCCCCAGTCCCAATGTCTCTGTCTGTCTTTCTCACTCTGGACTCATCCAGTCTCCTGCGGAGGCTATGATGAAGCCAAGCTCTCTCCATCACACGCAGCTCCCCAGCTGCTTGGGGATTACACATTTCAATGATACATTAACTCACAAAGCCATTCACATAGGCTCCTGTGCTGCATGTTCCCTGCTACAACAGCACCTCAAACAAATATACTTGGAAAAATGCAAATATTTCTTGTTGGAAATTAACAACTGAAATGTGGTTTCTATGCTTACATATTTTACCAAACTTTCCAGAGACATCAAGGACATAACAACATGTCATTTTCCTCTGTAGGACTGGTTTAGTGGTATGTCTATTAATTTGTGGTCTCATTTTATTCATCTTGGACTGTGCAAGGTGGTTTCTTTTTTAAAGAGCGAGCGCTGTCTCTGAATCATTTGACCTCTGCGATTTGCTAATGAATGCTGGGAGCAATCACCATTTCCCAGAAAATGGACAAAAATGATCCCTCATCTGTGAACCTAATCACCTACTTCCATTACTGTGTGTATGTGAGTGTCTGTGACCGCCTGATTACCATCCATGAATGAAATAGTTGTTTGGAACGATCCTATTGAAGCGAGTGGGTTGGTGGTGGGGGCAGGAGTCTTCTATGTAAAACAGCAAACTTAAGGTGGGATAGAGGTTTTATTTTTGTTTATTTGTAAAAATGTTTGTATAGGCAGCTTTAAAAGGGAGATAAACAGGAAAAGAATGTGACAAAATAATAATAATAATAATAATAATAGGACAGGTGGTCTGACCCGAGTCCATTGGGACTCAATGGGTCGGGTCGGATACAGACAAAAATCCAGAAATTATTGTCAAGCCTCGGGTTGGGTTCAGTCATGTCAACTGACATGGTAGTTTCAATGTTCTTAAGAGTAAAATTGATCTGAATTGAACTTGTGTTCTTTTTAATCACTTCAATGAAAATACAGTGTCAGTTTTATAAAAAAAAAAAAAAAGATGTATAACCTGTAAAAGAAAGTGCTACTAAGTGAAAAACTGATGAACGACTGACCTAATGTTTCTGTTTAGAGGCAGGGTTCACTATTTTCAGCAGCAAACAGAACGCAATACATGGGCTATTGAAGCCATCCACAGTTAACAGTATACTTTTCCTCCACAACAACTTAAAATAAACCTTAACAGTTGGATTATATGTATAGTTATCAGCGGTTAAAGTTCAACCAACTGTTGCTAATGTGAGTGCAAATTTTTATAATACTCATACCTGCTTAGGTTTTGTGATATGTATCTGTGCATGTTTTGTGCGTGTGGTAATGGAGCAAGTATTTGCTTCCTCCTTTGTCGTTTGCTCTAATCATAAATAAAATTTACAACGACAGCGACAGACAGTGTGCGTCAACACTAATTGTGTCCGGTCCGAGCCAGGCACCAGCTAAAAATAAAGGATGTATTTTGGGTTTGGTCAATATTTTCTAAAGCTTGGTCAGGGTTGGACAGAAAAATGTGTCCCAAGCCGCACTCAAGTTACAGCTGAATTTTGTGACATTTTTAACAGCTTTCCCATCCTGCTGCAAGCCATACATGCACTATACACTACTACATGCACTAAGTTCAGTTCTTCATTTCAAAAAGAAGCTGCAAGCACATATGATTTTCCTCTGAGCACTTTATTTCACAATGTGTGTAAGAGGAGTTTGCCTGCTCCTCAGTTCAGAACTGTGCTCACACTTCCAAATCAAAGAACAAGTCAAGACCCAAAGGCCCCGGTCTTGTAAGGGCAAACACTCAGTTTACACTATGTTCCCTTTTTTATCCACTTTCTGTAAATCTTTGTTCCTATTCTTCTCTTCCCACATTCTTTTCACTCTCAGTGTGTTCAGATTTTGTGTCAAAAGCACTACAAAGAAGAGTTTGCACGTGCATGCAAGTGCTGTGTGAGTGTATGTGTTAGAAGATCTGAGCATTTTTACCTGTGCGTGTATTTTGTGGAAAAGTCTCAAAAGAGACAGACAGAGACAGAGAGACAAAGAAACAAAACATAGGTCATGCACAGCATTGTGGGATGAACTGAGTCCATTGCAATCTCATTTGCAGGGTCTAAATCTGATCTGTGCTCCAGACATGGACGCAGAGCTGGCAAAACAATGAGGAGAAGAAAGAGAAAAAGAAAGCAGAAGAGAAATCACTGAGGAGGAGTGTTTGACTGTGAAAATCCATTTGCTTGTCCTCCTGTTATCTCAAGCCTTAATTGCCAAAAAAAGGGAAATCCCACCATAATCAGCATTTCTTTGAAACTCTGTCATCACTTGTATTGAAAATGAAAAACAAAATGAGACAAGGCACCTGCTCCTTTCACCTTTACTGTCATGATAGTGACCTAAAATTTGAAAAGGAATCATACAGTTGTACCTTTTTCCTTTTCTGAACATAAGCATAAAGAAGCCGAAAGACCTCTAAATTAATTGAACACCCGTGTTTTTTTCACTTCTCTGCCATTCTCTGTTGTCTGCCATTCCCTGTCTTTCACGTGCAGTATCAATACACTGTAAATAGATTTACAAAAGTTGCAGTACAAATGGAAAAATGGGAGGAAAAGGATGAAAAGGAAAGAGAAGTTTTGGAAGGTCTGATTCTATCCACTGTCAATACTGTTAGTGTTATCGCCGTGACAGAGAGAAGGAAGCTTGGCCAAGCTCTTCCTTATTTTTACTTCTAACATCAGCACTATATAATCCCTGATTGTGGATCACAACTCACCTGTGTGTGTGAGTGAGTGAGTGAGTGAGTGAGTGAGTGAGTGAGTGAGTGAGTGAGTGAGTGAGTGATAATTGCATTCTTTTTCCCTGTAAGTTCTTCTCCTTGTATGTATGCCTATATGTGTTCAGTGGTTAGTATGAGTCGATTTTTATTTATTTATTTATTTTTTTGCAGTGTGTGTGTGTGTTTATTTGTGTGTATCTGTATGTCTAGATAGGGTCACCTTGCATCCATCTCTTGCCGTTTAGAGACCCCCCACAAGGATAAAAATCATCCTCTGAACTTAATCCAGGCTTATACCCTCTTCTCCCACCTACTTTTGCGTGCGCGCACACACACATACACACACACACTCACACACAGGTTTCCATGACTTCTGAGGACAATTGCATTGAAATGCATTCATTTCCTGGAGACTTACTCCAACCTTAACCATAATTACTGTTGGCCTAATCCGAACCCTGACCCTAACATTAACCTAATCCTAGTCTTTGCCTAAGTTTAAAACATGTCTTCAATTTTAATTTATGTTAGGGGGACTTGATTATTGTCCCCATAAGAAAGACAAGTCCCCATAATGTGACTGTGTTAACAGATTTAGGTCCCCACAACATAAGGAATTCCAGGTACACACACACACACACTCCTGAGCAGAAAAACCTGCAGCCAACCAGCTAAGAGTAAAAGCCATCACAAATAGCTGACTTTGCAGCTTAAGGCATATACAGAAAGTAATCTATGTGTTCTCACTCCAAAACATTCCTCAAACCATCACCAATATTGGCTCATACTTAAATTGAAGGAATGTCTAACATAATGATTGCTTGGATTTAACATCATGTTTCTGGATTACAAATGTCGTGACCTCTCCAATAGTGGAGCTTGTGGATCATTACTTGAGCTTCCTCCAGAAGAAAATTGAAATTTTTTTTCTGCAAAGCAACCAAGCAGTAACACTGACATGTGAATAGCACTGACTTAAAAATTAATGCTATACCTATCAAATCCCAAAAAAATCCAATTGCTCAATTGAAACTTTTTTTCATATGGGGCAGCGTCTGCAGCAGCCTAAAGGTCAAACTAGCAGGAACAAGACAGGAACGCTGGCTGTTTGAATCCACGGATGAGCGCTTAACTCCCCACTGCCCCAGAGAAACTGCTCAGTCGTCAACAGTAGAAGACTGTGGCTGTGCAGGGCAGCTCCCAGGTGAAAATGTGTGATGGCATGAGTGTGAAGCAGCACACTGTGTAGAGAAAAATGTGCAAAGGCAAAGCAATTTCTACTTGAAAACAGATTTGAAAGAAAGAAAGAAAGAAAGAAAGAAAGAAAGAAAGAAAGAAAGAAAGAAAGAAAGAAAGAAACTCTACCCTGATTTAATCTAAAAAATAAATTAATCTGGCAGCTGTAAGAAACACAAGAGCAATCAGACAATGAGTATAGTGCCAGATACACCATTGATTTCAAACTATCTCTCTAAGCAGCCTCAGAGGCACAAACTATATCCACCTTATGATATTGACCCAACCTCTAACAAATATGCTTATATTTATATTGCCTTTCTGACTTAGACAATGTGCAGCCTCTCTTTGGATGGATATTGGATCATGCACACATGCTTACCTTCAAACTCAATATTCATTCTCTTCCACTGTGCTTTATCTTTGGAGTAAATATTTATGTGCTGTTTGGCATAGAAACTAAATAAAAATAAAACAAAACAAAATCCCTCAAATACTAAATCGCCTTGTGTCAAAAATCAATGATAAAATGGGTGTGCAAGCCCTGCTTTCTAGGTCACATTTGAATATTTCTTTTAGAGGCATTGATTTGTTTTGTGTGACCTACCCAGGTCCATTCTTTGTAATTAAAAGAGAAGAGAGTGGGACTGTGGTGTGGAGGCTGTGTCAGTCGTGTGGCAATCACAGTCTGTGTGTGTGTGTGTGTGTGTGTTATGTGGGGTTAATGAATGAGAGACAGTTATGATAAAGAGAGGAGGTAGAGCTGGACCTTAAGGAAGATTTATACTATGTGTGTGTGTGTGTGCCTGTGTGAGTTTGTCTTATGTGCGTTGCAGAGGGGTAGATTAATTTTGCTATATCAAATTCAGCCTATAATCCAGACTTGGTCTCACTACCCAGAAGCCTTTAGATCAGATGGCCTAAAGCAGACAAAGAAATTCAAGATCACCAAGGCAACAGGACAGTCTCTATGACTCCATGTTTATAAGCGTGTGGAAGGAAAGAGAAGGGAGACACAGAAAGATTAGGTGGAGATAATAAGTACAATATCAAAAGCCTCCTAAGCCACAAATTTATGTAATTTATGAAATGCAAGCTACTCTTATGTATAGGTGTTAAGCATGTAATACCCGAAACAAACACTGGGGACTTGGACCCGAGTCTTTAACCAGTGTAACATTATGAACCTCATTTTCAAGCAGAAAATTTGAATCTCATGAGGACACTTAACGGGATACAATAGCTACACTACGTGTGTTGGAATGATTAGAAAAGAAATCAGACAGGAAAAATTAGAGAACTGATGTCTCCCAAGAGACCAGGACAAGATAAGAAGTAGCATGTTGTAAGAAATAATTGCTGTACTTTTTTTTTTGCACCTTTCGTATTGAAAGAGTGCCCCTGACTTAAAAGACAGATTTAAGGGCTTTATGTTGCACTTATTATGTGACGACTACGGGCCACATGTGACCAGTTGAACTTGAAGATATAGATATGAATGCCAGCTAAAAGCTTAAACTGTAAACTGCAACGTGTCTCCCATGTGTGTAATTTGTGTAGTATGCATGTGTCCCATGTCCTCCTGTCCTTTAGCCCCAGTGTCATCTTCCAACCCTGTCTCCAGGTCGTCCAAGCCTGTTTGAAGTGGCTATTAGCCAGAAATCAAAGCCTACCATCAAGCCCATCTCAGCCCTGTGCCCTTTTAGAATATTCACCAATGGTCTCCTGGCCTTTTGTGAGCCCCCTGGAATAAAAATAATCAAAATCAGAATGGACCTTCATGTGCAATAATACTCTGTCTACTCTTATGGCCTCCACTGTCAATGCCATTTATAATTCATGCACCCATACTGATGGGTCCGGGGCACGTTCAAGAGGTCCACTCCTCACTGGTCTACCACTGTTCATCAATAGCTGCCAGCCATGTGGGGGACTTTATTATTGAACAGTGGCCATGCTAGTTTCACCAAACACAGCTCTATAATTATGAGAACTTCAAAAACTTAACATCCTCTCTCTCCCTCTCTCTGTTTGAAACTGCATCCCTCTCCCTCTCTTCTCTCTCTCTGTTGTTGTTAATTTAAACAGTGGCGGTTTCATCCCTCCCCATAGGTGTCTGTTTTACAATAAAAGGTCATCCTCATTTGTCCGCAGACACAAAAGGGACCACCATTGAGGCCGAGGTCATACAATCAGACTGATAGATAAATAGACAGATGGACGGAGGGAGGGATGGCTAGAGCTACAGGCTGGCGTTCAAGATGCAGGAAAGAGGAATGAGCGAAAGAGAGATAAGAAGGTAAGATAGATGGCGAGACAGTGAGGGAGGAAGATATGGAGAGGCAGAAGGAATGAGTGAGTGAGAGATGGGAATGAGGGAGTGGCACTTGCTGGTGATGGGGTGGATGGGCGAGAGCAAAGACAGATAACTAATCATGCCATCACCTCCAGTCCTCTTCCTCCTCTCTGCTCCTCCTTCACCACCTCTCTGCTCCTCTGCGAGGATGATTGACGAGGGCACGGTGGACTGAGGTTGTCCCAGTCCCCAGATTAGAAAGCCCTCAAACAAATGAAGCCTGGAAATGCTACCCTAGGGAGCCGGGAGCCATGGGTAGACGGACAGGACACCCACTCTAGCTTAAAGAGACATGAAGATAAGGGGAGGGAGAACCAAGGAGGAAGAGAGAGGGAGTGATGGGAAATGACATGATTCTTGGGTTTTAAGTATATACAGTATGAGCGGAGACAGGAGTTGGAGTAAAAAGAGGAGGATACGTTCAAGATAAGTTTAAGTTTCTAACAGAGAGTGGGAGTGAGAATAACAGAGAGGCAGAATGAGACAATTATATGTGTAAGGTGAGTGAGGGAGAAAGCGTGAAGTCATTTTAATTAGGTTACCTGCAGAGACAGATGAAATGAGAAGCTGAGCGTGACAAATAGAGGGAAAGAGAATGATGGAGGACAAGGAAGGAGAGAAACTTACAGAAAGAAAAGAGGACTGTCGACCATGCCTTTGCACACCTGTTCCTGTCTTTCCGACAATACCAACTGCAGATTGTTCCTCTCATGCTCCTCTGCTGATCTGATATGGTACATTTATCAAAAACTGAGCATCACCTCCGCACTCACTCGCACACATGCACACACACATTTTGAAAAATGATCATCCTCGACCCTGGACCTTTTGTTTAAGATTCAAGCATTAGTGAAAAAAAAAATTGTTTTAAAAATGGGGGAAAAAAACAGGTGATATACAGCCAGGTATTTAAAAAAAGTTTGATTTTATAGATGTCACATGACCCTAGCATGAGTGACCTCCATTTTCCCAAATGGCGCAGGTCCAGGGTTTTAATGGAGTCTCTGTGAGCCATATATCAGCACAGCTTGTCTCGTAAAGCTCTCCTCAGGCCGACCTCACAAACCACCTCCACCTTTATCGTGACACTTGGGGAGGTTTTCACGAGCAGAAAATAGATGTATTAACAGGGAAGGATTTTTAATATAGTCAGTGGGTGAAAACAGACAGAATGAGGAAGGTGTCGGATGCTTCTGCTGTTTATGCAAGTAGTGTATATATTTGGGATTTTTTTTTTTGTCAACAGTTCTCTTTCCGTTGCTCTTCCTCTATTGCTCCTGCTCTGTCTCAATCTGTGCTTCCTCCCTCCCACCTCCTCTTCCTATGTCTGTGGAGTGTCACCGTGTTACAGCTACTCAATATGGCACTTTCTAAAGTTTTGCAAGGAGGCTGACAGAGCACAGGGCAGATTAACCTAGCAGACCGCCATGGCACCTGTCCCTCTTCTCTTTCGCTTTTCCCTTCAAAATAACACAGAAGTCACATAAGGCAGCCACGCAGGCCACAATGCGTTACATGTGAGGCAGTGAAAGTATGTTAAACACATAAAATGTAAACAACTAGGAAGAGGTGCATAGGCATGGAAATAGGAGTATGCAGAATATGATGAGGTATTTATATGAAAATTAAATGTAGGAATTTATAACCTGCGAGCGATTTTGCTGCTCTTGCTATCCAATCATACACAGCTTCACTGAGGTAGGGTATTTGTTGTAGGTAATCATGAACAGTGCTGCAGAAAGCTTTAAAAGGGAATCTTTCCATTTAAAAGTGTGGGAAGTACCAAAGTGCAGGCTTCCCCTTAAGTCTCTGTTCCCTGCAGTGTATTTTTGTAGCTGTGAACGCTTCTTTTTTTTTTTTTTAAAAAAAACATGATATGAAATCTAATTTTTTTCTTTGCATCGCACCATAACAAACCTGAGAGCAGGGGAAACTATACACTTGATAAGAGAACAGGAGAACGACTCCAAATCAAAGTTGTGGAGGAAAGAAATTGCAGAGTAGAAGCAGCTGCTGCAGTGTATTGTATCTGAAGTAAATGCTGAATGACTAGTGAGGCGGTGTTTAAAAAACACACACTGCCCCCAGTCACTGCCTGCTCTTCATCAGTCAGAAAGACAGAAATGAGAAATGCATCTGAGCGACGCTTTAAGAGGCAAAGTTCAGTAATTGGGAATGACAGACACACACAAAGCATCCATCACTCATGACCTTTCCATTTTTCCTTCTCTTTATTTTTTTCTCCTCTCTTCTCTCTTCATTCAGGACAAGGACGAGAAAAGCAAGGGAAGCATGTCTTTTAGACAACTGGGTTTAATCGCACTCTGAATCCTGCATTGTGATGCCATTAACCTGAAATCAGCTTGAAGCTGAAGATTAAATAGAAGGAGGTGGACGTTTTGTGTATGTGATAGATACACAGGTGAACATATTTCAGAAAGCTGCAGAGAAGTGCTTCAAACATAATGTCAACAAATGGACAAACTTTTTGGCCTTATTTTTCAAAACATAAAAATAAGTGAAAATAAAGTAAGTGGGGGTACACAAACTAATTACAATTTATGTCCCTGTGCTGTACTTGAAGGTACTAAAAATAGGTTTACATAAAGGTAAATTACTGGACTGGATTAGGCCCAATTTTTTTATTTCATTGCCACACAATTTAAAATAGCTGTCTTTCCTGTGCAGCCTATTTGTCTTATTTTTTTGCTTTTCATTCCTTCTTGATTCAACAGTGGCATGCACAAGTAACATGTTTTTTATTTATTTTTTTCTTCCTGACCTCTCTGCTGTGAATGCAAATGCACACATATGTGGATGCACACCTCACATCTGGACTTGTGTTTAATTTTATGTCAAAGTCCGGACAGGAAGCACCTGCCTAGATGAAATTCAGCAAGGAAGAGGGAGAGAAAGAGGGCGAGAGTGTGTGTGTGTGTGTGTGTGTGGGGGGGGGGGGGGGGGGGGGGGGGGGGGGGGGGGGTGACAAAATGAGAGGGAAAAAGGTGCACAGCGAAAAGAAAAACATTAATCCATCTGTTGTGGAAATGCATGTCACAGTCGTCACATTACAAGCAACGTAAACAAACAAAGCAAAAACCAAATTGGTTTGGAAAAGGAAAGTCATTTGAAATTAACACAAATTTCATCCCGTCTAAATGTTATCACGTCTGTCTGAGTTTGGAGCTGAATGCAGGTCATTCTTACTCTCCAAGACTCAGGGGGCTGCTCACGAGCGGCTCTGCAATTACAGAGTAGTAAAACTTCCAGATGTGGGATTGTTCTTCCCTTAACATTAGCAGATTAAAAGATCAGCAGCTGAATGGAGTCACACACCTGTTTCAAGGCGGCCTGGTGATAATTACTCAACTTGGTACAGGATGCCACATGTCCAAAGAAATGGTCACTGCTTGATGTACGTCAATGAAACACTCATTATTGCTTAGCAGTGGGAAACTGCAGTCATAAAATGAATGGTTATTAAAACAGCAAGCAATGTTTTGTGGGGGGGGAAACTTAAAAACTTACAGCTGCATTGTGTTACATCCACTGTCTGTAAAACTGGAAAACATGACAACTGTCGTGAATAAATCCATGTAGTCAGCTGGGACTCGCTCACCGGTGCAGGCGGATACATTCGACTACTATCAAGTTAGCAAGAAAAATTCTATTTTACAATCCTTCATGAAAACAAATTACTCACCAGGAAGTAACACTGTTGTTACACTCTTGGCCATGGCAGTTGTTTTTAGTTTCATCATCACTATCTTCCTTCATCTACCTTCATTATTATCATCATCGTTGGGTTCTATTATCTATTTTAGTGAAACATTTTTATAGAAAGTCGTTTGTAGATGCACAAAAATTGTTACTCCCCAAATCCATTAAAACAACAATCATCTTTCATTTCTTTATAATTCAAACAAAAAGTTAAAAAGTAAACTCTGCAAGTGTAAGAAACACCTGGAAACCAGGGGTGATTTGAGCAATCTTAGGAGTTTGTCTTGCTGTATATTCCATGCTGTCACTAAAATAACATTTGATCTTTAGTCCACTAAGTCAAATTACCCCTTTCCTGTTTTAGATTGAGCCCAGTGACACAGAGAATTACTGACATTTCAAATTACGAACATGCAGCAAAGAAAAATTCAGATAAATTCACTCATGCAATGTTCTGAGTCGGCCTTTTATATCGTATCCGAGACATAACTTGCTGTTTCCATGTGATGTCAGAACTCATCTGTTAATTGATCCGGTCATAGCTCAAGTCTGTGCTGTGCTGCAGGTAAAGTCCCATCACAAGTGAAGACACCAGCTGCGGGCAACGTATAACCCTGCTCTCTTCAATGTGCAGCCATAGATAAAGGCGCTTCAGTTAGTGCCAAAATGTGTTAAGTTCAACAAACACATACTCCAGGTGACATCAAGCAGCTGCTACCTTGGGTCAAAAAGTCCTTGCAGGTTGTAAAAGTTGATGGCACATGCGTTCAGTTATGGTACAATCCTCACACAACAGTGAATACAAAACATCTGCCCAAAACATCTGGGTTTCAGGGAGTTGGAGAAATATTTAACTTGCCAGAGAAAGAAATGTACATATGATGATGACAATATTTTTTTTTTTTTTTTTTTTTTAAAGTCTTCACCTCTCGCAGTGCATGTCTGGTTGAATGTGTGATTGTACAAACTGCCAATAAACTAATGACAGTGGCAGTTAATATTTCTATTGTAACTATGAGAGATGAAAGTGGAAAGAAATGTCATTAGTTACACATAATCAAAGTCGGATTAGCAGCAAGGAGACTATGGTTTGCATTTGACCAAAAGACGCTCGAGTAGCTTTATTACTATTTCAGTATTAGCTTCACAAAAGATAAATCAATATTTCTGCACATTGATTCTCACAGCAAATACAACCTATTTTGATTAATATACTGTATGCTGGAAGAAAAATACAACACGATCGAGCCCTCAACATCAGTGAACTCCTACATTTAAGATTCATTTTAAAAGCCTGCAAAGAAGCCTAAACTTATTGCATCCAATTAAAGTGTAGTTAGATAAATGAACAAAAAAAAAACTAGAAGTCATAAAATAATATTAATAAACTACATGTCATTTGTCTCCCTTGTATTAGGGGTTCAGGTTGATTTTTCTAATTTAATTCTGTAATTCCACTATATTCTATAGCTCAGATATACTGTCGGTGTCAGGTGGATTTAAATGGTAACTGAGGTGAGTAACTGAAATCTTTAATTTAAAATCATTTAAATGAATTGAACATAAATGCTTTTCAATACTGATGTGCATCAGTCACTTTATGCACGCACATTTTCGAATATTAGCAGATAACAGAAGATAACAGACAGCTCAGAGAGTTGCAAAAGCAGATGGAGGCAGTAACGGCCATGACCATTTTGCTCTTTCTTCCTTCCCTTGTCCCTTTTTTCTTCCTTCCCTTCATCTCCTTCAAGGTCAATTGTCAGTGTAAGGCTGCGTGTCACTGCTCCTTTGTCTATTCATATAAAATTGCTGCATTCATCGTATGTCAGATAAAGCTCAAAAAAATGGAGTGAGGAGGGTATAGTAGAAAGACAGAAAGAGCAAAAGAGAGAGAGAGAGAGACGAGGGAGAGGGAGAGAAAGAGAGAGAGAGAGGGGAAGAGGGCCCTATCACAGCATCCTTCAGCCTGGCCCGAGCCTGTTTTTATCTATCCATGACAAATTCAAGCATTCACTCTCTCCTCTTTTCCCTTCTCCACATTTTCTTTCACCTTATCTACTGTCTCCGCACTGCATCACTTGCCATTTTAGAATAATGTCTCCCCATGTCTATAATGACATTGCCTTTGTGCTTCAGATTACCTTGGGATTTTCAGTCCCCCTCCCAACACACATGGAAACCGGAATTAAGATACACTCTCACACTTATGCACACACACACACACACACAGGGAGAGAGAGAGAGAGAGAGAGAGAGAGAGACTCATAAACATGTTAAAGAAAATCTGTCCACAAACCATATAGTTGAATGTTTTACCAATAATTTGCCAAATATTAACAATATTTTTGGTTGAGATTGTACAAATAATAAGCAAAAACTTTTTTTTTTAATTATTTCAACCAATATTGTGATAACCATGTGCTTTTGCAATTATTTTTCACTAAAAAAAAGACAAAATAAATGAAAGATGGTGTGATTTTCGCAGTTTTATAAAAATGACTAACAATGACAAAGTATGCTGTGACATGTTTTACCTCTGCATTTTGAATTTGGCCATTGTGTTCGGCACTACTACTGAAAATGGCCATTTTAGTCAAAATATCATTGTCCATGAAAAGCATACCGATCATTTAATCATACTTCACAATATGATTAGAAATATATCCAGAACACAACTTCAACGTTTAAATATCAATGGCTGACCGGCTCCTGTCCTTTCTAATCTATTAAATTCAGTAATACCTGGCAACCTGAGCAGCTCAAAGTCTATAAATGTACAGTGTTAACTTCCTGGCAGATGACTGAGGGGCTCTTTTCCATCTTTTATAATCAGTACTGTACAGGGACAATAAATCAATTTTTCAATAATCACTTTATGTGCCTAGTGTGATTACACCAAAAATACCCAAGCTAAAGTCTCATTTAAAGTGATTAATCAATGTAACAAACACATGTTAAGATGTTACACGCCTAACATTTCCAGCTCACATTTCACATTGCCAGCACTCTCTGTTTTCTCAGATGAAGAAATCATTTTCGTTTAGGTATCATAAGACATGAGGCTACAATCTTCTCCGGCATGTACTATTTCTGTGCTCTGATGAGCTCCTTAAACTGTGACAGGTCCTTCTCTCCCCTGCCTGGCAATGTCTCTTAATGAGATGGTAATCAGACCGTCATCAGCAATGGGGCCATGCAGGACACATAATGAGGACATTAGGCTGCATACTGAAAGGACCCCCTGCCAGGTGGAGGATCAATGGTCTGGCCGGATGAAAGGTGCATGATGCAGCTAAAGGCTGGAGAGAAGGAAGGAAGGAAAGAGAGAAAGGCAGAGGATACAGCCACACTAATAGCTTTTAATTCTGAGAAAGCATTTTAAAACATAAATGATCTCCATCCAGACAAGAATTTCAGCTTTGTGTAAGAAATGATTTTCATCCATACTAACAGAAAGGCCTTTTGTATGTGACCGATTATGCACACTGGGCATGCATGTGCTGATGTTGGTAGGACAAAGGTTGCAGAGAACATACTGTATGTAACTGATGAAAATGAGGAGCATGATTTCACTTCTTAGACAATATCATGTTCAAACTCTGGCTAAAGGTAAGGAGTACAAGTTTTTGATCTAATATCCATGTTGCATCAAGCAATGGTTTAATTTGCTACTGACAAAACCCAATCAAGAAGGGGAACAAGGGAGTGTTTGTGCCATATGTCTGTCCATATTATGTCTTCATTACACCTTATACAGACTTTCTAGAAGTCTACATTTTAGGCTTGAAAAATCAAAAACAAAGACAGAATTATTAATTTTACAAGAGATAAAGCCAGGTAGATGTGGAAATTCACATGTATTTACTACAGGACAGAAAAACTAATGTATATCATGTTATTTTACATAGTTCAGGAAATGAAACCCACTCATGCTGACAAGATGTTCGACTCTTTTCATTGGAGTTTCAGCAGCAGTTGTAAACATTTCCCAATGCTCTCCAACTAACGCGCTCATATATGCATGTATCTGAATTTAACTGTACAAAACCCATTTCTGAATCAGAGCAACAAGTTCATGCTTGTTTTCTGTGTTCTGTCAAAAGACATCCTGGAAAATGTAATGCAAAATGAACTGGCCAAGTTGTGACATGAACTCTTGTTAACATGGCTGATTGGATCAGGGAGTCCTGTATAAACACTGAGAGATTTTAGACAACACATTTGAATATGTTGAGTTTCAGGAAGCCTGATTTTCATGCAGTGTTTGAATTCAGAAGCAGAGCTGCCAATGTAGGTGAGTCAGCCAATGTATATTTTTCTCACCTAAGTTAACATAACCTAAATCAACATTATTTTTAAAATGTGCATTAAAACATCACTTTTATTATACATTATAATGCTGACCTGGTGTCTACAATGGAAAAATCACCAAATCAGAGAGTATTTAAATAGCAAGGGTCAACAGAGTAAAGAACATCGCACATTAATTCACAATTCTTTACCCCAAGCTGGTGCCTCACATGGATTGACTTCTGTGAACTCTCTCATTGCTGCTTATGTACATTTTTCTATTTAAATGACACTATTTCAAAATCTTTCCAAATCTTTCAGAATACAAGAAAATCTGTTTAATTTATTAACCTGCCTATTGTATGCTTAGAGGCTGAAAGAACTATATTCAGTGATTAAACTTTGAGTGATATGAGATGAGTTAAAGCTCCATGGGCATTTATAATGGGTCTATCTTTCCTGATTTACAAGTATGCAAAGATAAATTTATGACAAGAAACAATGGGGAGCCATAGTCAACGCTCATTAAATATTAAGATGGGCAGTGTGAAACTGCCTTTTAAACACAGTGCAATAAAAACTGCAAACAAAGGAGTATATGCATTTTTTCATGTGGTAATAGCAGCAATAGATGTCTTTAACTTATTAAAGATTGTAAAAAAAAATCATTCAAAGCTAACTGGTTTAATGCCTTCATTAAAATTCTTGTTTGATTGTTCACTTTTTTTTTTTTTTTCAAATTTACAATTTACAGTGTGTTCATACGCCTTTATTTGTCCCTTCGGCCTGATTAGATACAACCAAGTCTACACAGCAAAGGGACCAATTAAGAGGTTGTCAGGTCATTTTGGTCATCCTCAGTTGTTAAAACAATCCTGTCCCACATGAGGCACCAGAGCCCATCAACCCCCACTGATACTGTACATCATAAAAGCTGCAATGATAGTTCAGATGTGGTGGATGAACTCTTCCACCCCAACTTCCCTTTCCCATGTAAACCATTTGGTAACCCTTTATGGATTTCACATATGTATATTCTTATTTATGTCCACCCTGTCCTCTGTCATCACTATGAAACACAGTCCCTGTTTGAATCTGGTCATAAAACCAACTGGAGTCAAGTTAATTGTCAGATACAGACGTGAGTTCTGATCATAAATGCTGTAATACACACTGCTGCTTTAAATCACAGACAAATCTATCCCTCCCCTCTCTGGTGCCTTCCAAAGTGATTTGGTCTCAATTTGTAATAAAAAGACCAGCAGAGAAAGCAGTGCCAGAGCTTGTGATAGGCTTCTCTTTTGTGTTTTGCATTCTTTCACCTTTTCTCCCGTCGCAGAGGCTGACTTTTAATCTAATAAACATTGCATGAGCCCACTGACCAGAACAAAGGGGAAGAAAAAAAAAAAACATCTTTCTGAACATCTATCAGATCGCTCTTGTTAAAAAAAGAAGGGGTTTGGGGGGGTTGCTCCTCAGTAGGAATGGGGTAGGATATAAGGTTTCATGCCAAGATCATAAAATTACTGAGGAATAAAAGCCATTCATTTCACATGACATCACCTTCTGAGGATGTGAGCTTCAGCAGCTTCAAAAAGAGGACAAATTGTTTCCTCCATCGACTTCAGTACTGCTGTTGTCCAACAAGACATACAACAAGGCAGAACAAAGGAGTGGGATTAGCCTCCTCGCGATTGGCTGCCGCTTTTGACACATGCAATAAAAATATAATATTCTTAACGGCATAAATGTCTTTGTACATTGGTTATGGTTATATATACTGTATATACAATCAGGCACAGAGGAAATCTGCTTGGGGCAGATTTGAATGGATTTCTTTCTTGTAAGATGTGGGCACAGTAAAAGTAACAAACACCTCACAGTGACCCTAGTGGTGGTGAAATCACAAAGTGAGAGCTTACACAACAGAGATGATAAATAGCTGTCTATCGTGCTGCAAACATGTATCCTCAAAATAATGCAGTACGTTTGCCAGTTTAAACAATCCCTCTTATTCCTGCTGCTAGTGCCAGAATTAACATTGATGTCTTAGTGGTCAGTAGAATCAGAACCATTAGCCTGTTTTTTTTTTTTTTATTTCCCCTTCCTTAGTGTGGCTGTCAGTCACCCACCGAGGGGCCAAGTCAAAGCAGACCTGTATGCTCAACACAAATGGCATATAGCACTGGAGAAGGCTCTCGGGGTACTAATGGTTGGTCTCAACCACAGTGTCAAAGAAAACACATCATTTCCAACCTGCTCCACAGCAACTCCACACTGCACTCAGAGGGATTTACATTCGCTAATGGAAAATGCATTGGCTAACAAAGGTGGGCTAGCTACAGTATACCTATGATGCACATCTCCTATCAACAGTGACTCTTCACATGTGGGAGAGTGGAGGAGGTATGTGTTTAGTGACTGTTAAATATAAATCAGCGGTGTACTCAACAATATATCCAACACATGGATTCAGAGGGCTCATCGTTCCTACCTCCCATATTGCAATGCATGGAGGTGTAAAGGAGCGAGGGCCTTTAATAATTGGTAGTGCCAACGTGGAGCCTCACATCCATCTGCTGTATTAGTTTATCTACTTAAAGCAAACAGGGCTACTACATTCAAAAACACAGGCAGACATTATTAACAAAGTATAAAAGAATAATTTAATTTTTCCCCCTTTCTTGGAGAAATGTGACACATCATCTGGCGTAGTATTGCGTTGCCCGGGGTGAGGGCCCTGCACAGTAGATGGACCGCTGTAATTTCTCATCTATCAAATTATGGTTTATTGTTCAGCACAGCAACCCCAGGCTACACACAACCCTGTGCACTGACAGTTATGAAACATTATATTTCTACTGTCATAGTCCAGGTCCAAGACAAAGCTTAAGAAAGAAAACAGAGGACGAATAAAAAAAGGGAAAAAAGAAAAACAAAACAGAGAGTGATAAAAACTCCAAAGTAACCCTAACACTCGTCATGTCAACGTCTACGTAAAACAAAGCTTTGATCATAGCAGTCCAAGACACTGTTGCTATTTGTGGGGTTTGCTAATGACATTAGGTTACTCAAATTGCCATTAGCCACTACTGTATAAGCTTGTTTATTATTGCCATGGTAATGATTTTTCTACCAAATGAAATTTGTCAGCAGGAAATTGTGTTTAATGCTGGTCTAATGAGTCTGCTGTAAATTAGCTGGCATGGCAGCGTGGATGACTAAAAGGCCTTTAAGTAACCTTTGGTCTTTGTTGAGGGTAATTTGATACTGCCACTGATGATTCACTTAGCAAGGCTAAAAGCTATAGGCTTGCATCTCATGAAGGACATGTGAAACTACCATCGCTCTTAAACGAGAAGCGAATGTGAAAATAATCAAATCGACTTGCCACTGGATGACTTCAAGACGGTAAACGTGAACTTCTGACTCAAGTCAAACCAATTTAGTGTTTTGTCATCAAGGTCAAGGTTCAGCTACACATGCAGCTCACACACAAGCTCAATTTGGATCTTGGCCTAAAAGGGACAATGGCTGCTGCAGATAAGATACAGACCCAAACAAGCAGTTTTCAATCAATGTTTCCAGTGACTTATCAAAGTGTCAGATAAATAAGGACAGAAGTATGAATGATAACATTCAAACAAAAATCTGTGTTAAAAATACACTTAAATTAACATTTGCGCTAGGTAAAAACACAGGGCCTCTTGGTCATCACTTAGGAAAGGAAAAATGACATTTATTATCAAAATAAAAACTAATGTAAGATGAAAGCAAATCTGAAAATTATTCAGAAAACAGTTGGTGAGCAAAAATGCCATTGCACATATTGAATGACACAATACAGCCTATAAAATATTTAATACACAAAATAAAAATGTAAAGGATATAGAAAAACAGAAACATCCAATTTCCTTTTTACATACAGGATGCAATGGTTTAAATGTTGGTCTGAAAGGTCCAGTGTGCAAAATTTATTGGTGAAGTTGCATGTTACAATTAATAACCCTTCTTTTCTAAGTACGTTGATGAGGCCTTTAGTATCAAAGATTAAAACACTTTCCAGTATGTGTGTTTGTGTTTTTTTGTTCATATGCACTAACAGTCAGCAGTCAGTGCAAATGATTTTGGCTTTGTGCCATGTCTGCAGTGAATAATCGGCTTCCTAGCTGCATATGCAAAAAAAAGTGTAAAGGTGTGCGAGCGCACACACGTCAATGGCACCCCTGCAGGTCTGTGGAAGCACACGTGGGTATTCCTTGTTGCAGTTACCATGCATCGTCACAGGCATGGCAGCCACACCTCCTGGCATATTCCCCTGAGATCTGATAAGCGCTTTGTGAGTGTATGTACAGTATGTGTGTATGCAGACAGGCTGTGTCTTGTGCTCTAATGGGGTGACATTCCTCCTTAATGCAGATGGCCCCTCAATCTGAAAAACCTTCCTCTTAAACACTCATTTGTGTTTTGTGCCACCCCCTACTGCGCCCCCGTCTAACCCCTCAGTTTCCTTGAACCTCCCATTGCACCTCGCCCACCCACATTGTCCCTCCTCCACCAGCAACACGTGCCCCCTTTTAGTGCCAACATGCCCTCGTCTCCCTCCTTTTCCCACCCTTTCATCCCCCCCCCCCTCCACTCCTGTTTTTTCCCACACCCGCCTCTTTCTGTCATCACATAGTCAGAGTGGTATCACCACACGTGCCCCTTTTTAGTGCCAACAAGCTCCCCTGTGGCCCTCCTGCCCCCCCACCTTCGTGTCTTCCTCCCCCCCATCATGTTTTACCCTCACCCCCCCCCAACACACTGTTCACCTCATTGCTATGTAAGTGGGGATACCAGACTGTTTTGCATATGACTGTTTAGTCCTTTGTGGCAGGCGGGGCAGCATGCAAATATGCAAAACGGTGATGGGGAGTCATTTTGTAGCGTGATGAGGAAGGGAGAGGGCGGCGCAGAGAATGATGCCACCATGTGTAGGCTATGTATGCTTGTGTGTTTTCCAACAGATTCTTTGGCTCTTCAGAGAGATTGTTTTGTAGAGGAGAGCATGCCATCAGAACCAGAGCCCAGTTGAGCTACGTGGCGATGGAATACCACCCAAAGCAGCCATAAATCCTATATGGAGGGATAATCTTGTCTTCTTTGGCCTTTATTCCATTCACGGGACAATGCAAGGAAAGGTTGCTGGTTTTTTTTTCTCAACATGCATCCTTATTGTAAATCCATGCGATGCAGAATCTGCAAATCTGAGCGGCAAATAAAGAAGAAATGGACAGGAAAGTTCTTTTCGTTTCCCCCTCCTCTTCACCCAGATCCTTCTCTCTCCTACTTATCTGTGGCGGAGAGCCAATGGTTCATTATAATTGGCCGTTGTCATCATGCAGATGACACACAGTCAGTGCTGTGAATATCATTAGCGCCTTTGCATACCTCTGCTCTTTTTTTCTTTTTTTCCTGGCTCTTTCTTCTTGTTCTTTCATTCTGAGGCTCATTTCGCGATTCGATATTCCAAAAGGTAATTATCATCCACGAAGCAGCCAATCAATACACAGATAGGCATAATAGGGAATAAAGGTGCATGTCAGATTGTCGTTTTCCCTTTCGCTATTTCCAGCCTAATGTAGAAGAATCTCCCAGGGTGTCAAGGAGAATAAAAGTGTAATTTGTGTGATTGTATTTGACTCTCCTTAGCAGAAGAGTCCATTGTATATCTCTGTGGTTACAGAGTGTTCTTTGCTCTCCTCCTCCTCCTCCCCCTCGTTTGCATATATCAGCGTCTCCTTGGGTAGAATAATAGCTCTTAATTCTTCGCTGCAGCTCTTGCCTTCTGATCCATGACGAAAAGAAAGAGCCAGTCGGTGAATTTGCATACTCCGCATACTGATGAGACGTGTGTTGCCGACTGCCTAATTACCAAGTCCTCCAGTCACTCTCTCTCCTCTTGCAGCTTTTGCTTTTAACCCTCGCTCGCCCATCCGCCATCTATTCGTCTCCATAGAAAACCATTGTCGCATTCAGCATTAATTCATCTGCGGGGCATGTAGAAACAATAGAGAAACAAGGGGAAAAAAACAGAAGCATATTGCAGTGACGAGCGGTTCATTTGTTCACCTTCGTTTATTCCCTCGTCTGTGTTTATTGGCTAATTTGCGGCTCCTCTCGCTCGCGGCGGCTCGCCTTAAGCTACCCTCTTTGTCTTTGCCTTTGAAATTTACAAAATCTTACAAGAAATCAATACTTAATTGATTATTCACTTTCCTGCAGCCTCAAACGACCGGCGAGTGCATGTGCGTATTAAATCCGGCATGTGTCTGTGTGTAAGTGTGAGTGAGTCTCTGGTAGATCCCATGGTATTCCCAGTTCTTTCGAGGCAGCAGGCGGATGAGGTGGCAGGGAGCTCTGAGAGAAACACTGCAGCAACCACGTGGATGTGTGTATGAGTGTGTGTGTATGGGCATATGAGACGTACCAAGGTCCCGTCAACAGCAGCAAAGCCAGGGAAGTTCCAGTGTTTGAAGAAGGTTTACTTTCCAGCCTTTTTGCTTGAACAGCAAAACCCATCCAGAGGAGGGAGAAGCATGGAAATCAGAAACAATAACAACAACAAACCAATGCCAAGCATGTGGGCACAGGAAGCAAAGCAGGCACCAAGCAGGATGTAAAAGGGAGTATATCCTTGTTTTCGGGTCTTTTTTGGTTCTCTTCGCTGTGCTTCTTTGTTTCCTGCCCTGGCTCGCTGAGGAAAGCAGGGCAAGATGCCACCTGGACCCTTTAGAGAACTCTGTGGCGAAGTGGGCGCGGAAAAAGGAGCGTGAAGAGAGGGGCGTGAGGAGGAGGAGAGAGAGAGGGGTAAAGGGTGCCTGGCGCCTGCCTCTGATATGCCATAAGGATGGCAGGCACGTAATGATAGCAAATGTAGAGCAGATTGGCTTGGAGGAGGAGGAGGAGGAGGAGGAGGAGATACAAGGAAAGGGGGAGAGGAGACAGATGGCAAAGTTGGCCTGGTGCCAATGATACCAAGACATGACTACACAGGAAAACCTCTTGTTTTCCTCTTGACACTTGTTGCTGTCCTGTGTGTTTGTATTCGTCTCACATGTGTGGATGCATACAACAGCAGGAAATCCCCTAATGAGTCTATGGTGTTTTACTTTTGCCATAGTGGTTCAATGGGGCCATTGCAATTCCCTTAACTTTTATCTTTGAAGGACTGGTGATAAATTAATGTTCAAATTTCAGTGTATACATTGGCTGAGATATTCATGTATGTATGAGAGCCTAAAGCAGAATGAGGTGAAAGATAGAGGCATGGCCTCCAATTTGACCTCCATTTATGCAACGTGGCAAAGGTCAAATATTGACTCTGCATATCTTTTTTCATGGCCATCAAAAATAGATGTTGCAACCTGCCTGTCTCTCTCTCTCTCTTTCACATATATATGTATATACACAGTATACACCTTTTTTTAAATGATGATATTTGACTTCAGTGGAGAAAAAAAAAATTAATATGAATTTTATCCCACAATGTTCAGGAATAAAAAAAACTGCTGGCTCGTGTTGGTTTATGACAAGGAAACGAATGGCAGCTAGATAGAATATTATGATGTTCCTATTGAAAAGTGCTGAGCAAACATCTTCCTACACCAGCAGACATGCTCTGTTAGTGTATGTGAAAAAGAGTAAGGGAGGGAGGGCAAAGAGATTTTTTTTTTCTTTGGGTTGGGGGGGGGCATTTTTCTCTGTGTCCTGTGTACAATATATATATATATATATATATATTTAATAAAAAGAAAAGCATGCATCATGTGAATCCTGCAACTGAGGTATGCTGAATGGCACTGTCAGGCAAGTTCAGGGGACATATACAGAAAAAGATTCTCAGATAGGCTGTACAACATCCAACCTGTTTAGAACTGGCAAGAAGATGTGAAAGGTGTTTAATTTTTCATCACATACTTATTTTGCATGATTGGCAGCACGGCTGGGAGTAGAAATAGATTGGGCAAACCTCTGCTGCCTGCAGATAATGAGCAATGCAATTCATATTCTCTGGGTGTTCATACGTGTGTCTGTTTGGGTTGAGTGTATGGTGGGGTGGAGGGACGGGGTTTACACAAATCAAACATCCTATTTGAATAAGAACAATTGTAGCCCCAAAATGGAGCAGATATGCAGAGAGGGGGAAACTGTGAGGCGATTTGACTTGCGAATGAGGCGATGCATATCTGCATGCTAATTATGTGACAAGAAGGGGGGAAAGAGTGGAAAACATCCTCCACACGCCAGACAGAGAGAGGGCGAGGAAGGAAAGACTGAGCAGACACAAGAGAGAAACAAGGGTGACAAACGTCTCAACGAACGGACAAACAAAACGAAGGGATCAAAGAAGCCATTAGATGAGATCGGTAACTAATTACACATCCACCTTTATTCAATGGCATCTGATTTTCTTTGGGACCATGTCGACATGCACGGAGAACGAAGACAGGAGCGAAAGCAGAAGGATGAGGGTAGGGATTGGGGTTTGGACTTGGGGGGGGGGGGCATCTGAAAATTAAAATTATTGATTGATCTTAAGACTTTGGGGGTTGTGGAGCGTAGGGCATTTTGAGGATGTAATTAGAGTGGACTGGGACCAAAGCTGGAATGATAATAGATGACGCTGGAATTCACCATGGTGATTTGCCATTAATCTCCATTAACTCCAACCAGGATATTAAAAATTCTAATTGGAGGGACAAAACTGTTGTGATGGTGTGTGCATGTTAGCAAGTATTTGTGTGGGGTGGGATGTTGATCTTGGGTGTTTTGCAATAATTGCCACCATGGGGGAATTGTATCCTGGGGTATGCTATATCAACTGTACTAGCCTGCTGATTAGAATTATGAACTGCTAATGATGCAGCACTCAGTTTAATGTTGTTTCATCTCTTCAAATAGAATAACATCAATTCTCATTTATAGTTTGGGACAACAGATTTTGATCACTTATTTATTTATTTTACATATGTGTTGAAGAGTTTGTTCAGAGTGCCTGAATGAATGGAAATGTATCAATGTATACACATGTATATCTACAGATATTCAGTATTCAATACAGTATGTAAAGCATTATACTCTGAGTTTACACCTAAAGTTACAAAAATATTTATGATTTGTTTCATATAAAATCCATACATTTTGTGTTTCGAAACTTTAAGAAAACACTGACATTTGTTTATAATGTAATGTGTGCAATACATACACTGTCTAAATTAAATACAATAAAACATGACATACACTATATATATTTCCTCTTTTGTGTGTCATTTGGTAGTAAAAAGTAAAAATGTTTCAATCTCGCTGCACAAGGAGAATTCCTTTACTGGGTGTCCTCAGTCCCTGTTTTCGTTATGATGTCATCAGGAGCGGCCTTGGGTCAGCTTCTTGCACCAAGTTACAACAGTGTGGATGAAGCAACACAGACGACAGGCCGACACCATGTTTATCAATGGCACTGGCGTCTCACATGACTGTGCTGTGACACTGTCAATAATGAAGTCTTACTGTGTCAGCTACTCAATATTACAAATTGCTGGTATGTAGTCTGTGTGTGTAGTGTGTGCGTGTGTGTGTCCGACGTAAATATGCAAGAGGTTAAAACAAACGTTTCAGTGTCTTCATGTATTCACTCTGCATGATTAGGAACCGTCCTTGAATTAGTAAGATGAAACTGCAGCCACAATTCTCTCTTGCTGTCACACACGTACACACACACATTGTATATACAAAGAGAATCATAAAGATCTCCTATGAGGGATAAATGAAGACAGAGGAGTCCTCACATAAGCATAGCAATACAAACTATTTCCCCTCTACTTTTACTATTTTTTTTAATAAATTCTTCACTGAGAAAAGAACATCACCACTTTCAGTTACAGTGCCTTTTTTGTGTAGTGTGGGATGGCCAGTGTGAAGTCATTACATTAATGGTCTTTCACTGGAGCTAGTCATTAAATGAGGATATGAAAGCAGTAGGCTGTTTTATATGCATGGAAGGGTGAGGTGTGTGGGTCACAGTTGCTCCAAGTCATCACTCATGCACAAAGGGAGGACAAATAAATGCTCACAAGAACTCCATAACACATACAAATGAGCAGAGCGATGCGTGCGAGGGGTCACTCAGCTCTCTTTAGGAGAAATGTGTCTATTTGTTTCGCTCTCTTTCTCTGTAACATTCACACAAATGCTGGTGGGGCCCTCACTTGCCCCTCATTTGAGTTGTTTTTTCATGGATATGTATCCTCTCTCTCACCACATTGATTGTGATATTTATGAGCTTGGCTTGACGTGCATATTATTATCATCATTACTGTTATTATGCATTTCAGGGGAAGGGAAATAACATTAGGCCTGGCAGTGCAAAGGCAGGGGTTTTCACTGGTGCAATCATCAGATTGGTCTGATTTATGATTATGCAGATCGGAGAGCGCCTGAGGTAACGCCCCTGGAGGAGCTGGGTTGTAAAAATTTGTTTTACCCAATTGATTAATCAACACCAGTCATGTGTGTGAGTACTCCATATGTATATGGGCTTAGATAGCAAAGGGAAATGTGTATTTATCATGTGTCTGTATCTTTATGAGCATGAAAGCATCCGTCTGTTCTTGGAAAACAGCTTTGGTAATGCAACCTTGTCTAACAAATTCAGGGGAGGGGTTGATAGTTTAAGAAAATTTAAATGTGGGGAAAACTGTGATAGATGCTAACTTGAAAGAGGGACGTAAGGGAAACTGTGTCAAATACATAGTACTTTCATTTTAATAAAGTCTTATTTATATAGAGGCAATAATATTTTGGCTATGAATTGTATTTGAACAAAATAAAACACATACAACAACAAATTAATCTGTACAGTGCCTTGAACTTGCATGTAACTGTCTTTATTGTTGCCACTGTCCTAACAAAGCAATGGACATTATGGTCATTCTGTGCACTTGCATTTAAAAAATATATTAATTATTCATATGAGTAATAAATGATGCAAAACACGCAGGGTAAATGTGCCTGTCAGCATTTCATGCAGGTTTCTCTGTAAGTCCCCTGAGATCAAATGGGTTTAGATTATCATTTTGTTATGAAAAAATTCTAATGCTGGCATTCATCAGGTTTATCTAATTTGTATATTAACTTTATGGTCAAAGATGTAGGAGGATTCACATACTGCTTATACAGTATTTTGTAGTTTAATATGGATCTGTACAGATAAAATTATTACTGTTTTGCTTGATGTCCACTGGACATAAAATGATGTGACATAAAATCACAAACTGATGATCAGGGCAGTTTCTTGTAATTGAAACAGGTGAAGGACCTCTAATATTTAACAAGTAAACTTAAACCATGAATGTTTCCTGGTTGTGGTTAGGGAACTTCGTCAGGTGGGCGACTGTAGAGAGCAGTTGGTCATAAGTTGGTAATTAAAACAGCTTATTTCAAAAGCATTTATTAAAACTGGTAACAGTATGAATTCTATAGATTACAAATGAGTGGGTGATGTGATGCAATAGACATAATCACTGTCCATCCTAACACAAATGATTATGATCAGGGAGTAAAATTGACTACTTTTCTACTTTTCTTGTAGGTTCAGAAAAATACTATGGATTCATATCAACAATGGAGAAAGTAAGAGCAAGGATTCCTTTGCTTTGACTGAAGACAAGATGAATTTCCATTTTCTAAGCTGTATTCAAATCAAGTGTTAAAATGTAATATATGTTGTTTTCACCACTGGTCATGTGGTTGTGACTGACTCTACATAACTTGTGTCTTTGTTTCTGTCTGTCCAGACTAAAACAAAACTTTCCAAACCAACATCCCACATCTATTGTAGTAGTAGTGTGGACACAATCTGTAACCATAATAAAAGTTATGTGTTGAAAGTGACACAATGTAGGATGAGGATTATTTGGATGGTACATAATCTTACAACTGAATGTGAATGTCACCCCTGTCAAAGCCTCTCTTTTTATAACTTCTGTTTTGGGGTCCATGTCACAAAAAGAACTGCAACAGTCTACTTCACGGCAGACGTCACACGTGCCCACCACTAGCCCTCACTCAAAGGACAAAGCAAACAAAGTGACAAAGTCACACAGGTGGAACTATTCACTGAATGGATATCATGGCGGAGGCAGCACAAAACAGAAGAGTGATAGAATAAAAGGCTGGACAAGGGAGGATATTGGTCCAGCTTTCACTCTCTGGCCTGAACTGAAAGAAGCAGAAGGATACTCAACTGAAGGCAACCTGGTCCTGTTACTATTGGACTAGTAAGTGTAAACTACTTATAATCTATATCTATTGTGTTTGAGCTTTATCATGAAAAATAAAAAAAATGCTATAAGATAGGCTTCTAAGACATGGATATAAAAAGACATGGTTGTTCTTACATTAGGAGCCCCGGTTCAGAGTTCACCATTATCATTGCCTTGTCAACAAATGTACATGTTACCACGACATACTGTATATTTTAAGACAGTTGTAGCAAACAATACGGTTTATCAACTGTATTACTGAGAATCCTAACTTTGTGTTACTTCAACATTTCAAGAGCAACAGCCAAAACAGAGATGCTGAAAATCAAACATCATTGTTTTACTAATCACTTATAAATACAATTAAGTAGAAGAAAATAAATGAACCCTGATTTTGCCATTCTTAGCAGAGCTTTTGAGCTCTTCCAAACACGAACAATGATGCATATACTCCTGCCTCCAAGATAAGTTGGTTAGGACAAAATGAGTGACCTTAAAATATCAGCAGTGCAGCTAATATATCAATTATTTTAAACGTGTTCATACATAAGTGATATTGTTGCTGTTAAAAGGCCTTCAACCAAAGTTGAGCATACAAATACGAGGTTTGATTCTTTCGAAACAGACCTTAATACAGCAGTAACGCTGTTTCAAAGTGAAATGTTTTCATGGTCTTAACTATAAGTATATATTTTCAGACACACAGGAAGACACATAGGAATATAATCAAATAAACAGAGCAGGACAGAGAACTAAAATTAAAACAAAATTGGAAACTCATCAGCAACAGTAAAAACAACAGATGATGTGACACAAAAAATGTTGTTTAGGCAAAGTTGGAAGCTTAGTTGGAAAGTTGTAGCTTACCTTGATGAAGTGTTGGGCATTAAGGTGTCAAAGGAAACCCCACCCTGCACCTCTTCACACAAGCAGCTCACTCTGGAAATACAGGAAACAGATCAGTAAATGAAGCAGCATAGAACATATCTAAATCATTTTTCCTTTAAAAACTCCTTAGCAGCCAACTTTAGGACCATTTCCCCTTGCTTCCCAATGCCATCCCAGTGGTTTTCCAATATGGGTCATTTAATTTTGCATATTAAGGAAAAGAATAATGTTTGATGTCACCCATCAGCCTCTTTCTTGCGAGCTTGGTTGTTTAAAACTATTTTGTCATGTTTTTAGATTACGTCCACACCATTCAGACTTTTTAAGCCCCTAAAATGTAGGTTTTTGAAAGCAATGTTTCCTGTTTTAGTGTGAAAACTCAAAGGTTGTGTTTTATTTTAGACTGACACTAAGAAATAACTTGTGAAATACTGATGTAGATTACACTACCAGTGGTGAAATCACCATATATTACAAATAATATACTTTTAACACGTTATTGGGTGAGGGCTTAGAAAGTGGAAATTCCATCTTGTCGTCAGTCAAAGCAAAGAAAACCCTGCTCTTACTTTCCCCCTCTGCTGTTATTCATTCACTGTATATTCTGCA
Source organism: Brachirus orientalis (assembly GCA_016785285.1). NCBI lineage: Eukaryota > Metazoa > Chordata > Actinopteri > Pleuronectiformes > Soleidae > Brachirus > Brachirus orientalis. Next base: position 1,713,206 of record JAFBJR010000258.1, on the reverse strand, counting down.
CTTATAGGCAATCAACTGCAAAGTAGACATTTTACTCCCTGTTCATCCCTGCATGTACATGACCAGTCAAATGATATAGATTTTCAGATGTGTTATTATGGACAGATTTTCTGAAAAGGTACTAAAATGCTTCTTGATAATCCTGAAATAAAAGACAAACAGATTACTGTGGATACAACTTTGTTGACAGGCCATAAAATCTGCACTACAACAGAGGAAGATTGAATTTATAATCTTGAATATTTTTAACTAAAGCAGGTAGGCACACGGCTGGTGCAGTGCCAGCAGTCCAAACACATCTAGATTTGGGGACACGCTAAACTGCCCGTAGGTGTGAATATGTAAGTGAATGGTTGACTGCTCCTATGTGGCCCTGCGATGGACTGGCGACCTGTCCAGGGTGTACCCCGCCTTTCGCACTATGTCAGCTGGGATTAGGCACCAGTGCCCCCCCGCGACCTTCATGTGGAGGATAAAGCAGTAGAAGATGAGTGCGTGAGAAACATCATTACAAGCAAGATGCTGAAAGAATTGATGTGAGAAAATCTGATGGAAAACTGTCATAAAATCATACATACAAACATTCCAACCTACAGGAAGATTTCAGTGATAAGGACCAACTGCAATATCCCTCAGACAGGTTGGCCTGTCGCTGGCAATGACCAGGCTGAAGGAAGCCCTGCCAAGGTGATTATAGATTCTGAAAGCAGCCCTGGACTCTGAGGCAGAGATTATTATAAATTTGGTCATTGGCAATGAGGAGGCAACAGGGGAGGGAAAAACAAATATTAGGGTCCCCGTCAATGCTGGGGCCAGTGTGAGCTGTTTTCCATTTTAATGCATTATGTGTGTATAAGGGAGAAAGGGGAAATGAGGTTTTCTTTTCTCCTCTCTGTGTGTGTATGTATGTGCTATATTCAGCAAACTCAGATTTACATTTCCCTTGCACTGCCTGTGAAATGTTTTCAGACATGGGCAGCGTGACTGCAATAATATATAAGGGTTGTACTCTTGCATACACTTTCCCCTCTTTCTTACACATACGCACTTACAAGCGTGCACTCCACTGACATAGATGGTTTGAGAGAATGAGGACAAGGGAGAGTGGCCGTAATTACCAACGATGCGAGAGACATGGAAATTCATACTTTGTCTGATTCTGTGGTTAGCTTTCAAGCCACTCTTTCACTTAAGCTGATATTGACACATTGGCTTAAAGTAAAGGTCTCTTGCCATCACACGAACACACCTGTTTAACACTCCAAAAAGTAGGATTCTAAAGATTCATCATTAGACTGGCAAGGTCTAAAAGACAAAAACAGATTGTTGTAGCAGACTGTATAGAGAAAAGGATGGTTCCTCCTGTCAGTCACACCTTAAAAACATACATGTTTTCTAGCAAAAGGTTCTCTTCATTATTATATCATGATATTTAATACATGAATTTGTATACTTAATATTATTCTAAATCTTTACAATGTTGCATTGGCTTCCTGCAAATTATGAATAAATTATGCATATTATAAATGAATAATACACATTTAAATCAATACCTCTTTAGTACAGTGTCATCAAAAATACTGAAACGGCATTACTTAAGAAGAGATATTACTAACAACATTTCAACTGAGTGCAGGCTAGATTCATTTCTCTTTTGATTACTTGCTTCCCCTGTAATTCTACACAAGTTGCATTGTTTGCATTTTGATATAGTAGTAATTATAACAGCTTTTTTTTAATGTTGGCTATGTCAAAAGTAAGTAATTAAAAATGGAAATGTAATATCAGCAGGCAGAAAAAGATTGTATACATCACTGGTGATTTAATTACATCCCAAGAGCAGCCATATGCCCCACATGTCTCTGCAGTGTAATGTTTCCATGGAAGTTTACTGTATTCACTGGATCATTTCTCTTTGCTGGTGTGCAGATATTTCAGCCATGGAGAGGTTGTCTATGCCTGAGGGGTTCAGATTTGAAAAGATCTATCACACAACCAAAAATCATGACTATAAACACTACAAACATCCATCTATACATTCAAAACTAACCCCCGGGCATATGCCTGCTTGAGTTCCAGCTAAGCACTTTGCCATTTTAAGTGTAACGCGGATATTGATCACATAGGTTTGATTCTAAATGCAATGATGTCTTCCTCAGAGAGTTGATTAAACCCTTTCGGTATTAATGCACTGAGCCTCTGTGTAAGTGTGAGCAATAAAGTGTATGGATGAGCCAGCAGAGACCGTTTGTGTCCATGCATGCATGCATGCATTCATTGATAAAAGCATTACAGAGAGCCACAATGTCAAGACTGTGTGATGTAGAATCATAGTCTCTCTGACTGGAGAATCCTAGACCAAGCTGTTCTTAAGTCAAATCAAATCCATGCTGCTCGCTCCCTCTCTCCCTCTCTCTCTCTCTCTCTCTCTCTCTCTCTCTCTCTCTCTCTCAAACACAGTCAATGTCAAGTTGCTCTGTGTGAGATATTAATTAATACCAGAAGTGCTACCAATAACATTATTAACAGCAAATGTATGGGTGTAATTAGCTCAAGCATTAATGTATCACAGTCATATTGCTACTATCATTAATAATACTAATATATTTGTAGTGCGCACCTGTCTCAGAAGTGACATACTGTATAAGTTCCTAAGGTGTGGCTAAAAAAGAACAATGGGAAATGCAGAGTCACACTGCAGATGATGGGTATTTGAATAAGTCAACAAAAATAGACAGACGCTTAACTTAGCTGAAGTGCGATAAACGATGGTGTTAGCCTTTGAAAACTTTCAGCAAAAGTTGAAAAACTTAAATGCGTACTTAAATGACAAACCACTGCAAGGTCCTCCGGGGGGGGGGGTGTTAATATTTGAAAATAATTACCAGTTGACCCTGTATTTATTTTCTACATTGACAAATAGAAATGAAAGGACTGCATAAATCAGCGCTCAGCTTTTGGATGGGAGGAGATAAGAGATAAGATGGGGAGTAAGAGAGAAGGTGATGGAGATGAGAAAGGAGGAAGATGCACCCATTGTGTGCCCAGGATAAGATGCAGCATTGCACCCCTTTGCTGTTCAGCATAAACAAATACCATTTGTACTGAAATGATATCGACCCAATTTCAGCACACAGTCATTACAGTGCAAACTATATTAATTTATTAACAATACAAATCTAGAACAAATATAGTGTCCTAATATAGTAGTATTTTAGTCTATAAAGGCATTTTGCTCATGTTTATACACTCTTTGAGACATATCTATAATTCATCTCGAAACTGATGCAAATTCAAAGAAAATGAAATAAAGAAGGATGTTAATTTCTGATCTAGAACACAGTGTGGACCACATTTACCTTTTATTTCTGCACAAAAGATGATTTATGCTCCTTGCCACTGACAATGTTTGAAAGCTAATGTTTGTCTAAACACTACATTTTCAAAGATTACAACCTGGTCAAGATTACAACAATTTAGACAAATTACAAATCTGTTACTTTTGGTTTTCAAAATTAACAGATTCCTTTTCTGAATCTTCAGGAAAAATACCCCCAATTGTTTCCTTGTGGCCAAGAGGACTATTTAAACCCAAGGATACCGAATTACATTTGGTAGAATTTATGACAAAAAGAGAAAACCACCACACTGCAGAAGCTGACACCAAGAAATGCTTGGCTATATTCATTACCAACTCAAATTATGTAATGTAATGTATGATACTGGAAGATATTAATACATTAATAGTTACACAGGTAAAACTCTATTATCTGAGAGTCAAAGGTGCTGAATCGGTTCATACATTCAAAAAAACAAAAAACTCTCACTCGGAAGTATTTAATGTGACCTCTTTTAATAATGTGTATGTTACTGTGTGGGGTTGAGGTTTACTGTGCAGCACTTTTTAACAGTGTTTTAAAAAGTGTCTCATAAATAAAGCCTTATTTACTTACACTGACATACTGTAAACCAATATGTCAGCGCAAAGTAAAATATTGTATTGGAAAAATCCAAACACCTAATACATTCTCTTCTTTCCCCCATTGTCCAAATGCTGTGTTTACTGAGATTTCTGAAGGCAATATGAGCCTGAATGTTACAGGGATGTGTGACACTGTGAATGCTGCATTGCATGTATCACACATACATACACACACACTGTATAGTAGCTTTTCAGTGATAACAAGGATATCTTGTCATTTGTTTAGTAACAAAAACTCTGAAGACCACCTTCATATAAGCAACACAGACTACTGCTCCACATCACCACAATCATACTCAACGTAGCATGCAGAGCAGTGATAACAGTAAGCTTTGATTCCCAGTGCAGGCTAAATACAGGGAGATTTCATAGGGTCAATAATTCCTTCTATGTGCCAATATTTGTGTAAGAGAGCAGCTGCAACATGCAACATGTTGTATTAATACAAAAAAAAAGAAGTTAAAAAACAAAACAAAACACTGGATTACAGTTTTGTGCCACACTTAGAAGAAGGGAGAAAGAAATGCAGCCTCTGTGTATACTTTTCACACACACACACACACACACACCTACCTACACTACACACAGGTCCCCAAAGCTAATTAAAGAGAAGGTGAGCGGAGGTGTGATAACTCTGTGAATCATGTAGAATAGTTGTAATGGGTGACCTTTTTCTCCCCTCTCAATGCAGTGGGCAGAAATCTCATTTAAGAGCAAGCCATTCCAATTTGCTGCAGCGAGGCAGGTGTCAAAGTCTCAAGCAGGCAGAAAAACATCCCTTGGTGTCTTCTCCTTTGTTTGAGATCATGTGTGTAAATGCAAAGAGCTAGATCATCTGCTGAAGCCGCGGTTAGCATTTCATCTTCATGTGCACCTCTCACTCGTCTTTTCTTCTTCTTCACTTTCATTTACAATGAAGAAACAAAGGGCGCATTCTGTCCCCTTGCTTTGTGTATAAAAAAGGATTATGTTAGTGATCAGAGCAAACATGAGAATTATAAACACAGTCCATCTTCATTAGGCTGCAGGCCAGATATTACTGGGCTGGACAGCCTGGAATGTTTGGTCGTCCATTTAGCCAAAGGCAGGAGCAGAAGGGCTGCTGTGCAGGGCTCCAACTCCCTTTGATCCTCTGCTCAGCGTGTGTGTGTACGTGTGTGCGTGCGTGTCTGTGTCTGTGTGTCTGTGAATGCAATGCAATTTCACAACCCAAGTACACCAGCTGGTCCACGTTAAAGTTCCAAGGTAACCATGGCGCCCCGCGGCTGGTGGAGAGTGTATGTGTGTGTATGTATGTATGTGTGTAAGTGTGTGTTTGTGTGTCAGGGAGTATGTGTATGTGTGCGATAACATGTGGTATACGTTTGGATGCACTCCTCCACCCTTTCCCCCTTTGGCTTTGACTTTTAAGGAGTTTCGACACTGAGCTTTTGCCTCCATCAGGTAAACAGGATACAGGTCACTGATAAAACAATATATACACATACACAGCAAACCACCATGGGAGGATATACAGTGTGTGTGTGTATCCTCCCTTACTGCTAAGTACCTGGGACTGGGTCACCAGAAATAGATTTCCATGCATCATTTTTAATTGAGATTTGTAGTATCACATGGTTTATATAGTGCTTGAGAAGATCCGGGAACATATCCTTTGGGAAAACTTCGATTCAAAGAATATATGCAAAACTGGAAGTAAACATTATTAATATAGAAGGGAGTCATGTTCATTCAGATCACTTGCTTGTATTTTTGTACCATCTAAAACAACAAAGCCAGAGTAATCTTAAACTACCATCTTAGATTTTAAGTTATTTAATTTCCTTCCTTCTAAGTGCTAATATTTGTGTAAGGGAGCAGCTGCAACGTGCAACATGTTGTATTAATCCAAAAAAAGAAGATTTAAAAAAAAAAAAAAAAAAAAAAGCCAATGACTGGCAGTTGCAGGTCACACTCTGACATGGAAGATTTTCCTCACAACCTGAAAATACATTGCATGACGGCACTGAAACCTCATCTACTTTGCATTCCATTTAATTCATATAGAACAAGGACATAATGTATACATACCATCTTTTGTTGCTGTACGCCAACAACAGGAAGAGCCACTCAGTAACAAATATGTTGCATTTAAAAAGGACTTCAGAGAAGGTCATAGCTTTTCATTTGTGTATCATTAGATGTCAGTGGGGTCACCACAACAATTGAAACGGCAAAAATGTAGTTGAATAGACACACATTGATTATTTATGTCTAAGAAATGTGTTTTTTTAAAGAAACATCTATCTACATATATATATATATATAGTGTGCACATACATTGAAGCATAGATAATCACAAGCCCTTATTTCTTTGAGAACAGCTTGCAATAATGCAACAATGCTTGTCCTCGCAATTACATTCCTTTCTCCCTCTGTCTTTCGACTTCTATTTCTCTATATGTGATTGGTACCGCTGTAGAGCTACCATGATGATTCAGATGGGAACAATTCAAAAAGATTGGATGGGAGAAAGCACAAAACAGTTCTTATGAGTCTGCAGAAGTCCGCCTCACGACTGATGACAGTCACTGTGCACATCTGATTAAGCTGGTGTGAGCATAGGAGATGTATGAATTTACAATTTCTGGGAATATTTATGGCCCTGCTACAAAACTAGGTGATAATCAGAGCCATGCAGTAAAACACACACTGCTGAACAATCCTTACCATTGACAATTCCTGTGGGAATGTGTTTGATTCGGGGTTACTTTCAATCACACAAGACTTATTGTTGCATGAGTTAACTAAAAAAGAAAGAGCTTTTCCTAATTTGCCCAGGAAGTAAAGTTTATATGCAAGTTACTAATTTGTTTTCATGCATCCCGTTACATCTTCAGGAAGAATATTGCAGTTGTGACTGAATTAAAAAAACAAAAAAAAACAAAAACAAAAACACAAGGATCCCCACATTCAAGGCACAGAGTGTAAGTGTTTCCCCCCAGACTCTATGTTTTTTAGTAAATAGACAAAAGGTTCTGCCTCCTCAGAAGCCACAAGCTTACTAAAACAATTAAAGAGCTTTTACAGTTTCTATATTTTTACATTTTTTATTGCATATTACTAGCTTTTTAAAATGTTTACAAGAAAAAAGAAAAACGTTAATAGGAATGTTCCCATCACCAAGAGACAGTGAACCAATACAGCAAAACTCAACTCCTCACTGACACCCATGAAGATGTTTAATCTTTTCTTGAGATGAAAAATCATCCTGCTACCAAGCTGTCCATGTGAAGAGAAAAATCTAATGAAAATATAGTGCTACATATTGATAATGATATTCTGTATCTTTCTATCCCCACCTAATCAGAGGTGGAATACGGCACAGAGTCTCCCCACTCTCCTGCCGTGACAGCCACAATTCATCACAGCTTTAATTTAGTCTGTTACTGGGGTGTCGATAGGACGAGCACTGTCTGGCGACCCTGTCTCATTCACACATGTCCAAACACACACATATACAAATACAGCTAGGGATGTCCATCCACCACATGCACACCCTCTTGTGACCCTAAAGGGGAAGTGAGATGCTGTCTATCCCCAGCATCTCATCTTTGTAACACAAATGTTCACCATCTCATAAACACATACATGAGGCACACCTCCTCCCATTGGTCAAGACAGCTAACTGTTGTGTGGCTGGCTGTGGCCCTTAGCTCAAGGCCTTTCTCCCTAGATGTATCATCAGTCATTTAAAGCAATTAAGTACTTCTCAATGAGAATAGCTTGCTCTTCCTTGAGCAAGACGGAGAGAAGCGATTCACAAACCCATTTTCCACCAAATCCTATTAAAGGTAAGGAAGGGAGGGGGGAAAAACGAGGTTGACGACTCAAAATGGAGGGCTTTTATTTAAGGACTAGGAGGTATTACAGGCCAGATTACTCCTGGCTCATGTTCCTAGTCTGGGAAATTACATTCCCGCTTTTTTTGGAGAGAACAGGCTTTGGAGTTGAAGATGAGAATCACCTTAAGTCTCTCTTGTTTTTCACTTCTCCACTTCAGTGGGTTGTTCTTGTTCTTCTTGTTGTGTTTTGCTAGAAAGATTTTTGTTTTCCCACTTTTATTGGCACCTACTGAGCTTTTAGATGCCTCTTGGGGTGTGTTTTTAGGACTTGGTTTTATATCAGTTCTATCTGGATCTTTCAAGGGAAATTACTTTTACATTCCAAGATCTAGTCTTAATTATTAGTAGCAAAGAAAGACATGGACATGAATTTCATAGGATAAAACTGTTGTGCTTCAATCTCAATGTGGTTTAAAATTAAAATCAATGTAAACACAGCTATGAGTCAAGACACCAGCACAACAGTTTTGTGTTTTGATGAAATTCATTTTCTCCCTAAATTTCACTGTTTCAATCTGAAGGTCCAAGATGATATTTTTAAAAACTTAAAAATGATCTTTTTCACTAAGTGGTTTGGTTTTCGTCTAATCAATACTTCAACCACTACAATGCGTTACTCCTGGAGGACTAATTAGGTTTTTTTTGGCTGATAGTAAGTACACATGCACATACACAAAAATTATGTTCAGTACCTGTATTGTCGATCCAGAAAGCAAAATCATTTCAATTCTGCTGGATGATGCTAATTAGAATATTTGTGATCTTGTTACTGTATCTGTGTTCTGCCAATGGCAGTTGCCTTTAATAATAATAATAATAAGAATAATTTATTTTATTTATAGGCGACTTTTTAGGACACTCAAGGTCACCGTACAGAGTAAAAGGACAGTACAAAATGCAGATGTCAAATAGCCCTTTCTCAGTTTGCTGCTCATATATATATATATATATATATATATATATATATATATATACAGCATTTTGACACATTCTCTTCTGGTTCTGTGGAAAGGCAATAAGACAACTATGAAATAATGACTGAATGCAGCCCCTTAGGATTACAGGTTGACAGGCGGTCGCTTCAAAGTCATTTCCAAACTGCTGCTCTGGACTTCAGATAGAGACTCTCTGTGCTCTATGCATCAGCTATATATGGTATAATTATTTTATATCCATGGAAATTTCCAATTTCCTGGTCCTCTTAAATTTTTTTAATGAATATTATTTGGAAGTGCCCATTGCCTTCCCATTCTAGATGCAGTGGAACATTCCTGCAATTCCAAAAACACATCAGTTGTATATGTTTTTTTTTTTTTTTTTACTGATTTCAAGACACTGCCCCAATTTGTAACCTTTAATGACAACACAGAGGTCCTGTAAAGTAATTATCCTCTCCCTTGATCAGCCACTGTGCAGCCAAAGTCTCTGCTGCTGGCTTTTTAAAAAAAAAAAAAAAAAAAACACAGGGCACATTTACTTTTGGACAAGCAGCCAAAACAACCTGTCCTCACCCTGACAAAAGAGCAGCATATTATGAGAACATTAAAAAAGTATGTATGTAGGTATGTGAGTCACAGTACGTGTGAGGCCACTGATTTATATGAATACAGGCATATGTGTGTGCAAACGCTAAGTATGCATTGTATGTGTGTGCTTACCTTTGCCAGACTGTAAAACAGGTTTGGGGTTTATTTTTGTTATGTGAAAGCAAGGCTTAGTACTGCTGAAACAGACATCTGCAAAGAATAGACCTACTCATTTGGCGTTAATCAAAACAGCCTGACTTTATTCATGTAACTGCACTGATCTGCGAGCCTCTGGCAAGAGAAGGGAGAAAGAAAACACAGATGTGCACACGCTACACACACAGACACACACACATTTGAATAAAAGGTCAAATAGCTTTATCAATAACTGTGGAAAATGTGTTTTGTGAAGAGAAGGAGCAGCTGATCTGACAGTGGCCACCGCCCTGATGAATAACCACCAGGAGAATCAATAGGACAGAGGAGTTGAGGTGGAGTGGGGGAACATTTTGTCATCCAACGGTACACTCCAATATCTAAGCTCATCCATCAAAGGCAGCAATGGCACTCCGTCCTCCGCTTTAATTGAAAGCACACTGAAACAAGTTATTTACATGACGGGATGGATTTGAACGGGTGCACGTCAGCTGGAAGCTTTGCTGTTGTGCACTTGTTAAATGTTTGTTTCATGAGCTGACACTTGACTGTCTTGAACATGGCGGACTGTCAGCTAATGGTGGAAATGCTGAAAAATTGCTATGTATCAAGTCTGGCGAACATGCCAGAAACAGAAAATGGGGCATGTTTGCACCTTCTATACATTCATCTTGAGAATCAAAAGCTGCCTTCAATAATTAGTCATGTTCATGATTGTGTCAAATAGATCTGCATACGATAGCAATATGTATTAAAAAAATGAGCACAATTTGAATCCCTGAAAGCTTCTCATCCCTTGACTTCATTGAGGAGTAAAATCAACAAACCACAGAATTGTGGTTTAAAGGCAACCAGACATCTTTTTTATTGTTCACTTTCAAATATGTCCTCTATTTTCTTTTCCTTTAGCAGCATGGAGAAAATGGCTTTGGATTGGCTGTCTATGTTAAGATGCTATAGGGCTTATTTGTATAAACGTACCATATGTTTTATAGGTTTCAAATATACATCAGATTTTTTTAGGGGGTTGGGTGTGTCTTTCTTTGCTCCATTAAATTTGAATGTTATTGTTGGGACATATGTGTGATATTCCAGTACATAGCAGATTAGTGTAAAATATTACAAATATAGTGTAGGTAGTACTGTAGTGTATATGTAGCAGTAAGGAGACTGTATTTATTCCCCTGCATTTCTCAGGACAGTTTGCTCTCAGTAGTTGTACAATCAATAACACACAGACGATTTCTTCTCCTTTGGGTCAATACCACAAAGTGACAGATGATTTTGGTGGTCGCCTCAAGTGAACAAGACTAGGTCAAACTGATATGGCAGGACTGTGTATGGTCAAAAGCCCCTTTAACATTGGAAAATCATGGGAAATCTAACTCGCAATCTCACTCAATTTCTTATCAATTTCTTAAAATTGATTGCATCACATATACAGTCATTTTGAGGTCATTTATGAGGCCACTGTGTCCAGCCCCAAACTCTGACAGAGGCAAAAACACAAACAACCGATGGTTTAATAAAGACAGCTGCCAATCCATTTGGAAGAGTGATGGCCAACAAGGAAACAATCATTTGGCCTACTAACCAATGGGATAACTTCATTACTCAGCAACAGGTCTTGGCTACCCAATCCTGCAACTTATTCAGTCAGTTAGTGAGTGACATTTGTATTTATAGTGCTGGCCCTGTAGCAGTGGCCCAGCAAAATAAATACCTCATCTTTCAATTGTTTTAGTGTTGTAGTCTTACCAGTTGTTGTGTTTGAAATGAATTCTTAAAATATGTTTGCAGTTAACTGTTCAAAGAACTAAAAAAAATCCTAAAAATGTTGGGTTCGGAACAGTAAATAAAGAGGCCAGCATTTTGTCCTCTTTGTTTGGCCATCCATTTCAAATTCTTGAAAGGTCCTGAAACAGAAATGTACTACTGTGTATCATGTTTGCCCTGGGTGACCCAGTCTGAACTCCAGATGCTACTGTGTGTCACCATGTCACACCCAGAGCCAAAAAGGCCAGGGGGAGGAGAGCTTGTCTGCCTGGGAGCCAGCTAACATCTGTCGAGCATATTCACATGTGTAGCAGACATGCAGAAAGTCTCTTCAGACCACACTCACTGTACACTGCAGGGCAGGATCCAGCGCCATAGAGACCCACCATGTTGGAACCAAAACAGTGACTGTTTCTGGAGTTTCAGCAGACACAGCCAAGGCCAGACAAGCTAAACCAACACTTATTCACACTATGAGAAACTCCGTTTCCCCCCTAAAGCAAAAGAGATTTTTTGCTTTAATCTTGGTTCCATAAATAGGATTTGCCAACTTGTTTATACACAATATTCAAGCAAATGACTTGTTCTAACCATTTCATGTCGTGAACATGCTCAGTTGGCCCTGGCTTTGGCAAATTACCCACGGACCTATTATGAGAAAGTGCCGAATGGGATAGCCTACAGAGGCACCAGGCTTCCTATTAGCAGGGGGTCCATGGGGAAAAAGTCAGATTTTGACTTTTCTTTCTTTCCTTTTGTGCTTCCAAACCAATTAAATAAAGCACGGGTTGAAATATTACAGTTTTGGCTCTTACTACATCAACTCTTATAGGTAAAACAGATGCTTCTGGGAAATGTAAAGAGTGAAATTTACATCCACTTATTCCAAAGGTTTTAAATACTCTTTCCGGTTATTGTCCGTATCCAGGCTGGGTCCCGGACGACGGAGGAGGGGTTTGGATTGTACTGGGAAACCACAGTGAAGCAGGCCAGCCAAGTTCAACTAGGAGTTCAAGGCAGAATCAATGCATATTTCCCCTTTAAGCCAAATGCAGACTCTTTCCTCTCCATAGAACTTCAGCTTAAATTAAATGCTGACTGGAAGAGTCTCTTCCATTGGTGGGTATGAATTTCACAAGATAATGTGCCTGCTTTGCAATCCCACAAATTCATATGGTTAAATTTTTTTGCTAGCTCAAATTCATTGTCAAACTTATTAGTAGGGTATGGCTCTGAGCCACTGTTTGTGTAAGGCTGCTGCACTTGAAGGCCTTACAGACTACATGCAGAAACCTTGGCCAGCTCTTCTAAATATGTTTTTGTTGAAGTGTCCAGATACATTTTCTCTACCGTCAGTGCTCTGAAGCAGCCTTGGCTCCTTCTGGCTCTGTACATGTGTTAATGCTGAAGAGGTTCAGTTATTTTAGCAGCACATTTGATAGTATGTTGACATACTGATTCTGGCCAAGTCCTGTGTAATCATAGGCCAATATGCATTGTTCTGGTTTAGTTGCCTCAGGGGTTCACAGTGTGTTTGAACATGCTGCCTAATCGATGCCGCATTATCTCCATCAAGTCAGAATTCCTGATTTTATACTATAAAATGCCTTTATGACCATAGAGTAGTTCTTTGCATGATAAAAAAAAGTCCTGAACTATTGTGGAATTCAGAAAGTTGAAAAATGAGGACTGTTTTTTTTTTATTTTAGAGATTATTTGCCCCTATCATTGAAATACATCTCCCTAGCCTAAGGGTTAGTGGGGTAAATGAGCCTTGATGATTATTTTCATAAAAAGCAATAAAGACCAGTAATTATAAAAATGCCAATAAGAATTCATCTTTCAAAAATCTATAAAGCTATTAAGTTCGTAATTAAAAAGATGAGCGGCTAAGTCGGAGAAAATTGCATTTTCCTGCACAAGTGACTGTGAAGCCTCATCTCATGTTTGTTTTGCAAATTCTTCAACAAAAACATTAACTTTGAAATATTAATCCAATCTATGGTATTGATAGGAATCTCCATTAAAAGACAGGCCTGCACTTCATACATATACGCTTCATTAGCTACACCTCGGCTCCATATCCAAAGGCTCATTAAGCCTCCATCTTGGCAATTACACACAGATACAGGCATACACCCAAACAAACCCACACAAAACAAACACAGACGTGTGCACATGCAATAAAGCAGCTAAAGTGGTCGTTGTACCTCCATCCTGTGCTATTACCAATGGATTACATTTTAAAGACCCAATTAATATATTGCATTTTTTTCCACATGTACATACATAAAAATGAATGATTTGCAGGCAAAATTAACATTTTGAAAACTTGTAATTAATAATGCAGACATCAGAAATAATTGTAGCCTGTAGACCCTAGGCCTTCTCAGTGAATTTTAATTTATTTTGTTCGTTTTGATAAATTGATTTTGCACACAGCCTGAGTGACCCACTGATCTCTTTACTTTCAGATATGTGGGTATTCCTCTTGTTAATGTTTCAGGGATTACTGGTATATATAGAGACCCATGTCACCAGATGGAGAAATTTCTGCTCGTAAACAGTACAAAAGCAGTACATCATCATGGACTGGCTTTACTAGATTCACAAGTACTCATACAATTAAACATTTTTACCTGTCAATTCTCCAGGACTTTGAAACACAATGATGATTGCATTCTATCTGAGATGTTTGCACTGAGTGTGTGTTTGTGTACATGTAGCCCCCCTAATGTCTTGATCTGGACTATGTGTTCGCAGTGGACATTAGGCCATCTCTCAAACTAGTAATGGGCTTTGATTCCCCAGGGTTGTAGTGAGATGGCCACTTCTTACATTAGCCAGTCAGGTATGACAGCGCCATGACTTGCCTTCCCCTCAGCCAGCCTGGATAAATAATAAATGAAAGTGGTATTTCAGCCCTCCAAATCATCCACAGGGTCAAGACTCCCTTCTCACAGTGAACTTTGTAAGATGCGCCGAAGCGCAGAGAGATGCTAAAGGTTAGCGTTACGGACAAGGCAATCGTGCATTCTGTCTGCAAGCACAAGTAGTTTATAAACATCCACCACAATATCCCCCCCCCCCCTTTTTTTTCTACTACCCAGTGTCTCAGGGAATGGGGAGACACAAGAAGAGGAAAAGTTAGCATTCTCACAGAGCATACATCTGCTGCTAAGCTGGCATTTTGTATTGATTTTTCTTGAAGCCTGTAATTTTGAAAGCTTGTAACTTGAAGATGAGGTAAATATCTTTTTATTTGCTCAAATGGTTTCAGATTGGATTGGATTGAGATGAAAATGGTGGAGACAGGCAAATCCAGATGCGAAAGCAGCAATTTCACATAATTGTCTGGTAATATATTACCGTTGTTCTAAAACTGTCAAGCGAAAGAACTAGAAATGGACTGGAGTAGCTGAAGGCACTTATTCCTCAAGTCTTTGACATGTCTTACTCTCTGCTGACAATTTTCACTGTGATGTGGCTGCATTTATCCCTTTGTGAAGAGCTCTCTTACTTCAGCTTCAAGTATCAGTTACTCCAATGCAAATTACATCCTTGACATTCACAAAGACTCTGTCACTCCTGGTGCTGGACTCTGAAGACAAAATGTCAATACAACTTCGCACTTCAGATTAGATTAGATCAGTTTACATCTGGAGGCAGTAAGCAAAACTCCTACAGCCCAAATAACAGACAAGCAGGTCAGTGCTCCACTGTATTTAAACATATTCATAATAAAATAAATCATTTATTGATTTTTGTCATTCTTTGTCTCAGCAAAACTGACTTTAAAGCAGCAATCACTTACAAATCTCACTGCATGCAGGCAAGTTGCAGAGCTGAGTTAATAACCAATGTTTATAACCCCAGACAGGCAGTGTGGTTCATTTTTCTATTTACCCTGGAAGGTGAAGTTAACCTTCTTCAGCTCATTCTAGCCAGAGGAGAATGGTAGAGATTAGTCTATTGGTTTTGGTGATGTGACTGTGCATAAAGTACATGACAAGACCTAACTGCATGGACAAATATGGCTTTTCCGTATAATGCAGCTGAAGGAAGACTTTTGTTTAATAAAACAAGTGGATTCTAGGATTTTCTTTTTGCGTGTTGGCATATTGCCTGACAATTGCACTCATCTGTTCTGCAGTTTTCCTTATCCATCCATCCATCCATCCATCCATCCAGTGGGCTACTTAAACAAGGAACTCATCAGAACAAAGCAATCAGTTTTGTGCGTCAATCCTCTTTTCATTAGAGGCACATACAAACCAAAGTGTGTGTGTGTGTGTGTGTCCGTGCACGTGTGCGCATGTGTGTGCAGTGTGCTTATTAGCCGAGGTCAGCTAATTATTTGGCCAGACTAATGAAGGTCAGTGTGCTTGTCAGTCTCCATGCTGATGGCCTGTTCCTGATTGAGATAAGTACTCCTCTTCAACCTTCCTGCATCGGTCATCTTGATTAAAGGGCCATATAGAATTAAGGGAACACCTTTCTTAAACTTATACCCACATGCAGTTTATCGTTGTATTCAATACCAGACTTTCCGTCTCATTCTGAAAGCTCATGTTAGACTACACATACAATTCAACAGTGAATGCATGCATCATGGAGGTGTTCTATTCTTGCTCTTAAATGTTATAGAAATTAGATTATTGTATGCTGTTGCTAGTTCTTAGGTTTTGTGTTCAGGTAGACATCATTCAATATAAAAGATCTAAAATACATTGTCTGCAGTTATACATAATAGAAAGAACTCTGATGCCAAAGGTTTTGTTCATATATGTATAGGCTTGTCATAATTGGAAATATGTGCTCAGAATAGTGCTATTATCATGATGGATGGGCTAAACCAAATTAGGTAGATTTCATAATAACAGTTAAATTACATATCCACTTACCTGAATGCTTAATGAGCTGAAAGCGACATAGTCTATTATTCTTGTATCATGCATGATTAGCACTCTGTATGAATATGTTGCAGCTGCCATAGCTGTCACTCAATCCAAATCACATGCAGGAGTTTGCTATTGTACATGTAAGCACTGGGTTACTGTGACAGAAACAGAGGATCTACACTCTGTCAGTGTCAGCCATTTAGAGCACAAGAGCAGCTGAAAACATGAATAGATTCCAATCTAAAATATACAAGGATAAACTCATGTCTTAGAGAATAATTGACTGCTCAGAGATGTTATACTGCAACTTAAAAAATGCCCGCACTTGACTTGAGATTGTGACATTTTATGACATCATTTCAATCTATAATAATGTGGATTCACAAAGCAACAGAAAGATTTTCTACTATATGGCTGTGCTGACTGGCTAAATTAGATCTAATTTATATCTATTGCTTATGATACATTTACAAAACAATACAACATTGAGTAGCTGGTGCCAAGCAGGGCCTGAATGTCAGAAGGTCCCAAGACATCAACAACATTTATCAGCACCTAATGTATTTGCCTAAAAAAGTAAAGCAAAAAAAAGAAAAAGAAAAGCGGCAAATGACAGAAAGAAGTGATACAATGTATTTTTTTCTAGCTCAGTAAACAGTGCCATACAGAGCCATGGATAATGTGGGCTTTAAGACACTGGTACACAGTGTTACCTGTCAGTTTCTTTGATGCTATTGATTAATGTGGAAATTAAATGCCAGAAAAAAATCTTGACTTAACATAAATCACACAGCTAAAACTGATTTTTATTCAATATTGTGATATAAAATTATTGGAAGAATTTATAATTAATATTCAGATATATGTAGAACTGCATCATTATCGGCATCAGTATAAATACTTTTTGTTATCTATATAGTTCAGACTATATACGCTTTTAATTTAATAATAACAATAATAATAACAATAATAATAATAATAATAATAATAATAATAATAATAATAATAATAATAATAATAATAATAATAATAATAATCTAAGCTTTGCTTTGTTACTATGCACTGAGCAGGTTTGTGCCTACATGCATTATAAATAGCACTGACAAGTTATGTCACAATTATTTAGGGGATCAGTTTAAAAAAAATATCTACTTTTCTAGTGAGAATTGCTCCACACATTTCTCCTTCATCATTCCTAGTCTGGGTACTTCCACAAGCCCCAGTTCCTCGTCCCCAGCATCTCTAACAAGCAGCGGATACAGCGCTGGATTACTGTAGGCGTTAAATCAATAGCTGCTGGTCTCCCAGGCACAGCTATAGATTATGAATCAGTGTTGGTGTGCAGAGCGCCACGGTGGCGAAAGAGAGTAAAGAGACAGAGCGAGAGAGGGAGAGAGAGTGAGAAACAAATTGGCTGCATCCAAATGATGCACAGTGTTGTCATGTTTTCTTATAATATACCAGCTTTGAATGACGGTTGTAAAGTTGAAAAGATATAATACTTCCTCTTTAACTTTTGACTTTTGTATAAATTTACTTGTAAATAAGTAATTCTGGCTTACGTATTGATCTTGTCTATGGAGAAAGGAGGCATTTTGTCAAATATTTTGAAAGAAACTAATCCTTTTTTTCTTTTTACTGAAAGCAGTGACATTAGAACAATTCCATTTTCAGAATTCTATACATATTAGGAGCACCTCCAAAAGATAATTGAACTCAAACACAAAAAAAAATTAACACTACAGGATGGCTTGCAGTAGCCCTTCCAAAATCTATAAACCTAACCTATGGCAACAAAGTGCATTAACCTGTAATAAACCTGTAGTAATCTCTGCAGACAGTGCCACTGCTTCTAAGCATCAGTTTAATTCAAGGCCATGTGAGTCCTGTTTACAGATGTATCTAAGTGGCTTGATTCAACTGCCAATGAATATTGGCATGTGTCTACACCCCATAGACCCTGCAATTAGGGGTGGAGACCACAGGGTTAGCCAAACACAAACTGAACATGACATCTCCCTTGCGTCTGCGAGTCAGAGTCAGACACACACACACCCACACACATCTGCATGTACAAAAGCAGCGAAAAAAAAAAAAAAAGGACTTTCATTCATGCAAAACCCACCAAAAACATTCAAGCATATATTGAATGCTCAGAAAACTATACCATATAAACACATGTGCAAGCAAACAACACACAAACACTCCACAACCTTGCTATAGGGGGAGTTTCTGGACCCATACTGCCCCCTGGCTCGCCTCAACTCTCTGTGTTTGTCAAGCACCACAGACGCCTGAGGAATAACTTGTCTTCCACCACAGATTCAGGGTCAGATTACTCTGCACCAGCTCCCTAAACTTAACCATTTGGAGGGATAAGAAAATATCTGTTCTAGGATCAGTGGTTAGGGGGCTCAAGATGATAGTGAGGAGCTGTCAGAGGTGATTGAGTTCAGGGTCAGGCCCCCAGGAGCCATGGGGTATGAAAATTGTCAACCCAGGTTAACGTACAACAGTGCTCTGTGTATAGAGCAAAATCATTTGAATACATTAAATAAATCTCGCCTACCTAATGAAGGGGTACAGTGGATTCCAACAGGGTGACTTATAAGGAGCCAATTGGTCCTGGAAAGTTAGTTAAGGTATTGAAATCATTGCATAGTACTAATTGCCAATTATCATAAGCTGGTAATTACACTTAGTGATGTTTGAATAGGTTGTGAAGTATTATGTTTTAATCCAAAGCAATTGTAAAACACAGTGGTTAATGAGTGCTTTCTCTGTGGATAATTGCAGGCACAATGTTAACTGTTTGCTGCAAAGCATGGTAACCCGGAGCTGTGTCTGAATGACTGACTCTCTTAGAAGTGGCTGCTGCTCCTGTATGGAGCTGTCAAGGTCAGCGAGGACACACACATGCATGCACATGCACATACACTTCCTCCGAGATATACAGAATCACATGAACATGCACTCTCATGCACACCTCCAGAACCAGCATGATTAATCTGTCAATCAATGGTTCCATTTCCTGTGGTGGGCCCTCCTCTTTCCCATGCAAGGATCCCATGAACAGAAACAAGAGCTTGCAAGATTGGTGTGTGTGTATATGTGTGTATGTGTATGTGTATGCACATGTGCTTGACTTGTGCAATCAGAGCCTATTCATAACATTTAATGCAGCATACCACTGTTGCACAGCTAAAATGCAGAACATTATGTTGTAGTATCCAATCTTCTTATTGTACACTGCCGCCATACAGCGGATTGCGTTATCACAGCCTGTCCATTTCACTGCATGCTGGTCTGATGATGGCAGCTGGGAGAAAGCTGGCTGTTGAAAGATGCCCTGACTAGTGAAGCCATTAGGTAGAAATGGAGTCACAAAAGATGTACAAATCACAGTAGGGGATATTGTGGCAGATAAACACATTGTGCAGTAGTGGCCAGACTGGCTCTCATGCTGTGTTTGGACAGTTTGACACAGCAGTGACGGTGGATGCATGCACTATACCTGTGCAGTTGTGTCTTCATTAAAGATAAAATCAACTCCCCAACTGCAGTATGTAGCACTGCCCAACAACATAATCAGTCCAAATCCAAAATGCAAGGGTACATTTTTTATGTTTTCTGCAACAATCCTTTGAACCTTAATTCAAAAGAACTTCATTTGGACTGCCGATGACTTGTCTCTCACTTACAACCACATTAAATATCACATTCCCCAAGCCAGATCTGTTCATTGAATAAAACCCATCAGCTAGAAAGCTTTGATGTTAAGTAATGTGCTTAACCTTCATCAATCATCTGCAGTCTTTATAAAGAGTATAAAGCCAAACCTGTTTACATTTTCTTAAAAAATCTTAATGACTACAATAAATACTGGTTTCCAAAGCTGTGATAAAATAACTATTAAGCGAGTCACCAACTAAACTTGGACCTTCAGTTATCATTAAATTAGAAGATTTTTAACACTGACTGGAATATTTTATCTGAATGTATTTTTTTTTCTATAACATACTGTAAATTGCTGATTTATATCCTCACTGTAATACTAACTGGAGAGTGAGA
This sequence comes from Brachirus orientalis, assembly GCA_016785285.1. Taxonomy (NCBI): domain Eukaryota; kingdom Metazoa; phylum Chordata; class Actinopteri; order Pleuronectiformes; family Soleidae; genus Brachirus; species Brachirus orientalis. The sequence continues at coordinate 1,692,910 of JAFBJR010000258.1, read as the reverse complement.
TATTTACTGTAGTAAAATGTTACATAATTAATTTCAATTAAATTAAAATGTGTATTTCTTTCTGTAGGAAGATTCCTAAGTTTGTTAATGAACTATCACAGTTCATTTTTTTTTTTCAATTTATATAGTGTTGTTAACCGAGAAAAGTAAGATAAGAAAATTAATATCATTATGTGTGCAGCATTAAGACTTAATGAAAATCACACTAGCATAGACAATGCATTTAATTAACTGGTGTACTCTGCAAACAAATGCATTTTGCAATTTGTTTGATTGTTTTTTGCAAAAGAATATTTGGGCTCATTAACAAACACTACGAGACGATGATGATGATGATGATTGTGATTATTTCACATCTGTTTTTATTCTTATAAGTTACAGCATTGCGTCAACAAACTGGTGAGCTGTTTCTCAATACTGTAAGGTCTCAGCCTTACTAAGTAAACTGCCTTAAGCAATTTAAGTTGTGATTTGCTGCTATAGAAATAAAATTGAATTGATTCAACAGAAGTGAAAGAATGGGCAAATTATACGGAAACAGCCTCATCTGAATTCATGCTGACTGATAAAAACATTTTAATTCATTCATTTACAAGTCAGTCTGGGTTGATATATAGTATTACAGTGTCAAGAGGCCTCGGATTTTAAATGTTCCTCTGTCCTATTGTACAGATGTTTTATTTATTAACCTTTTACCATGTTTTTTACTTTGTTTGTTTTACTTTTACCTGTGGCCTTCTGGTATGAAGCTTCTTTGCTCTGTAGCCATTTTGTTTCTATTGACAGCACCAAGATGTCTTATTTAACATGTCATGTTCCAACCCATTGAAACCCAATCAACATTTGACTATAACTCCTAAAAACCTATGAACTACTACACTAATAATATGTAAGCGCAAGTGTGGGTCAGGTGCCAAACACATCAAAGTTTCCATCATGCTTTATTTGAAGATGCCGTAACAACATGGTGTTCAGTGATCGCCTGTACTGCTGCCACGTCTAACTAATCACCACTTCTCCCTCTTCCTCATGCTCCCCGTTTGCTTCTCCACACTCACTTCATCTCTGCCTTTCTAGTGCTAATTGCAGACAAGTAGACCAGGGAAAAGTTGGAAAATCAGGGACAAGCCCATTACTGCTTTATTGGGGGAACTAAAAGAGTTAGCTTTATACCACTGGATCCAAACCACGTCAATCACATTGGGAAAATTGGATTCCTGAATGAGGAAATCCCATGAGGGATGTAAGACTGTCCATTTGAATCAGTGGTAGACACCTCTTCTTCTCATCCTCTGCTCTCCTGTTCTCCGTCACTCTCTCTCTTTCTCCCTCTCTGCACCGAGGGGCTGTGTGTGGCAAGGTTCTGTTCTCACTTTAGTGAACCAATAGGGACATAATAAGTATTGATTAAGCTATTAGCCAACATTACCCAGGCACTGGCAGAGGCTGTGTTTAGAATCAGCACCTCAGGAGTCCGTCACACTGTGTCACACACACACACACACACACACACACACAAACACAGGTATAGACACAAATTTGAAAAGCTGATTGGGTGTACCGTTGGGTTAGTTAGTGAGGCGACTAAACTACTATTCTCATCCATTTCCTTTTGCCAATTCCGCACCTCTCTATCTGGCTCTGTAACTGAACTCCAATCAAGTGAGGACACAGTCCAGAATACATGGTGTTTCAATGAGGTGTGAGTACAGCACACGTCCACGCACAAACACACACACACCCACACGCACACACGTGGGGAATCAGATAAAAGAGGCTTGATTACAAAGGACAAGGTCATAGTGAGGACTGACACGGGTTGGAGCCAAGCTATCAGAGTCAAGAATCAAGCAAACACCTACAAGTGCACATGTACGGACGCACACGCACACATGCACACAAGAACTCAGGCACAAACACACTGCCACACACAACAAATTCACATTTTCTACAAGGCTTAGAAAGTAGAGGGTTGGGGAGCTTTTGGATGAAGAAGACAATATTTGGAACCTGTGCGTGTGTGGTATACAGAAAGATTTTCACTGATTACTGTGGATGTGTTCGATTTCACTTTGATGGAAAAAAAAAAAAGGCTTGATGCCACCTAAACTCAGTGCCACCGTAGTTTGAGTATCTTTTCTAAGAAGTTGTCTGATTGAGTGATTTCGAATACATTGTCAGGACAAATTACCTGCACTTAATAAGATCTCTGGTGAAGGAGTGGCCTCTTGGTGAACAGGAGACAAAACAAAATGTATTAATTTGGAATTTTTAAGAAACTAACATTCTGGGGCCCTCAGGCTGTGACAATTCCCACCCATACATACAAACACACTAACCAACACACTCGCATTACCTTCAGTCTCTCTCTGCTTCTCCCTTTACCTCTGGTCCTCTTTACTCCTGATCCAGGAAGAAATTCTGTAGCATAGCAATTACCTAAGTCTTTTATCAGTCATTTCAAAGGAGGAAAATTAGACCAATTGTGTCAGGATGGTCATATGGGCAGAAATTGCACACTTAGTGGGTGCACTTACGCCTGTGACTCTGCTTCATGCAATGATGTGGCCCATTGTTAAGGTACAATGCCTTCAAGACACTGATTGGGGCTGAGAACAGATGCAACTTCCACCCCCCACCCCTCTCTCTCCCCTAAAAATATTCTCCCTCCTGCTCCACCTTAACAGATAATCCCTACCAACAAAGTGACCCACCAACTCTTTGTCTTACAGCACCCGCTCTAATTGAGTATGAACTACAGCAGTACTTTGTTCCACACAGGCTGTCACTGAAAGTTGAGTCTGAACAAAGGTCCTCTTAGATAATTTCTTTTTAACACAGCTTCACCTGTCCACCTGCCTCATATCATTCCCTCCACTTCCTGCTTATCCGCTTATCATCTCCTGTCTTATGGATGGTGATGGTTTTAGTTATATTTTGATTATAAATATACCACAGATGAGTAATGATAATGATGACAACTTTACTATTCGGCCCAGAATATCAGCAACTGCTATGACTTGACATTTTTCTAGTAATTTATTTGATATATTACAAATGAAGTCATCCAAATTCCAATAAATCAGCAGGAATCGACAGTGTATGCTGGTCAAGTGCTTACTCAGTGAATATGGTGACTGATTCTATGTTAAAGCACTCCTGGTCCTACCCAACCTCAGAAGATGATAAGCCACTCAGCTAACCAGTGAAGCCTCCATGTAACAGTAACACTGTCGGCTCACCGGGATCTTTCCCTAAATGCTAACTAGATTCAGGCAGTGAATCCTAGCAGTAAATGGTAAGTCTATGGCTTAATCGTCGACTCTAGCCCCTTCACACCACGGGGAGCTGCCAGGCCTCTCTATTCCCACTCCACTGGCCACACATCTCCACTCAATCTGTCTTAGCATATTGATTTCCCAGCTGTCTCATTGGTTCCTAACATAATTATGGCTGGCTGGGCTAGGGGCACAGGCACAGGGCTAATACATTTACACCAGGCCCCATCAGCACAGGCTTATATTCATGTCATTGGGAGAGGCAGGAGATTGGATGCCCCTAAAAGGCAGATCTACTTAGAGAATTTGGGGGGCTTTGCTCTAATGAAAAAGGGAATTAGTGGGCTCAACCTCTGCCACATTGCAGGATCAATAGCAAAGTCCACCAAAAATATTCACTGGAAAAGAAAATGAAGTAAAAATACACATCTGCTAATAAAGATGTGAATTTTATTTGGTTTTATTTGTGCTGTTATAGCAGTATTAAAGTCTATATTGAACACTTATGTGGCCAAAGCTTGCTGGTGTGCGTGAACATCTAGTTGGTTTACAGGTTAAATGTGTAAAATTTAGGTGATATTATTTTCATTTGGCATAAATTGAGGATACTTTTTTTAGTGTATGAACTGTTTTCATTACCCAAAAGCCTTTTATGTTGATATCATGAGTGGGGTCAGCTCTACAAGGCTTCCATTTGGACCCCCATGTTTTTACAAAAGCCAACAATGGACAATCCAAATATTCTTCAAGTTTTGATGCCACATGGGTTCTCCAACACACTTGTAAGGGAGGGTTGAGATGAGGGATATTCAGGTGCAACATGCAACTTCAATAATATATTGCACACATTGTAGCTTTAAATATAAGTAAACATACTGGGTGACTGCTAAATTTCTCCCATGCTGCTTTTTTGTCCCTTTCGAGAGCCTATCTGTGCATCACATCTTTACTTCTACAATCTCCTATTTTTTTTATTCCACACACAGGATAAGGCAGGAGAAAGGGTAAAAAACCTATAAAAAAAAAAACTTAAGTAAGGGGGGGAGAAAAGAAGGTCACAGTCTATCTATTTCGCTGTGCCTAATTGTTGTCAGAAGCTGACCTAAAACGCAGAGACAGTATTTTTCAAAGTCAAGGATGAAGTAGAGGAGGGGTGGGCCATTCATCACGCTACCCTTCCTCCTCTGTCCACAGTCCAGGACCAGCGAAGGTCTGCTAGTTATTTAATTCCATGGATCAGGCCCTTAATGGCAAACTCCAGCCCCATAAATTAGACATGTACTCGATTAGGATGTCTAGCTTAAGAAGCAGTCGTAGGTATGATGCTGACATGTAAGGTCATCCACGCTTTCTCAGATCTATTGCAATTAATGGTGATTAGAGAAAAGGCCTTGATGGGTTGAGCCGGAACACGTCAGCACCTTAGAGGTTGTTGTAATAGATAGTAACATGATACAGATCATGCCCTGGGTGGGCACATTTTATTTCATGATGATCAACAGATTGCAGTTGGCTGTAGTGGATTTAGGAATCAATTTATGATCCAAACCAGTAGTTTGGATCACAGTTTCCACCAAAGAAGTGAAAAAAGCTGAAATTATCAATTTAAAATATGTTTTACACAACAGAACTCTGTCATGACACTTTAATTGTGCTTGGCTTTAATTTAGCCTTTTACATAGAAAATACAACACATGTCTGTGGTAACTAAGTCTATGCTCCTGACCACTTTCATTTTTGTCAAATAGCACAACAACACAGTGATAATCCACAGTGGGCAGGTACCTGCTCTTCCTCGCTAATCTCCACCAACCCCTCATCTTGTTTGATATCTCTTCCCATCCAAAAGCTGCAAAACTTTGATTGATGATCTTTCAAGGAAAATAAAACTATTTCATGATACCTAACTTGCAGTTCATCACCTTACACAGACTGAATTAAAACAAAAACATTTCAAAAATACATTGAAAGCGAGTCAGGTTGGCACTGGGTGTGGTTGTGGACTAAACACAGTCTGGTCTTCATTGGTTAAATGTATCGCAAGTTGGTAGATTTGACTGTCTATACAGTTTGTTGACTTAATCAATCAGCCACCATGTTAAACAAAGATTTTGTAGTCCCTGTCCCCCACCACACACAAGCAATCATGCCAGTGATCAAAGGATCTTGGCAAAGATATTACATAAAAAAACCAGGGTCTGAACCTGAGGGGACCTGTAATGCAGGGGAAGCTGTGATAATCAGTGAGGTTTGAAGATCACTGATTATCACAGCTACTCTTAGTGAGGATTATAGTAACCTAATTACTTTACAGAACCACACAAATGAATAGTTACAAAATAATAAGGCACCTTTATGACACAAGCAATCAATATAATCAAAGGTACACTTTCATACACTATACACTACAATGCATAGATAAATAAAGTGACTGTTCCTACATAAGTCACAGGTGTGTACTGTATGTGTGTAGTCAGCATGCGGCAAAATAAATAGTTCTCCACAGGGTGGGGCTGTGATCAGCAGGACAGTGGATTCAACTGTGCAATTTGAAGCACAATAAATGCATGTGGCATATTTTAATTGCTGTTACTGCTCTCACTTGTGTAGAGTTTGGTTTATTATGCCCATTGTTTAACATAAGGGTCCCAATTTTCTCTAGCAACAACCATTTGTTCAGGTTTCTTTCCTGCAAACTCTACATGACTGAATGAACAATGCAGCACAGCTGTAATGAGTTCTTTGCTTTCTGATTGCTGTTGCAGATCACCCCTAATTGTGTTTTTTTTTTCTTTTGCGAAGGCAACACTAAGGTTTTCTTTCTTTCTTTTTTTCTTTGCCAAATATGTATTTATGTATTTATAAATCTTTTTTTTTCCTCTTGTCTCTGTGGCATTTTGGACAATCCCGAGCATTTGCTGACAGTTATTTTGGCTTCTGGCAGCGCAGACATTGACTGTCAATGGGACGTCTCCTTTTTTTTATTCAGTTCTTCTGTCCTGAGAGATGCTGCTGAATGCAAGTCAGCCTTTTCTCCCTGGAGGGTGGGCGGTGGGAAGGTGGGCGGGGGGGCAGTGGTAGTGAGGGGTGGGTGCGCAGACAGGCAGGATGGTGAAAAGGGGCTGGGGGGGAGTGAATGGTCTCATTCTCTGTTGTGTGTTTAGGTGTACAGTGCATGTTCTTTATTTGTGTGTTTTCGAGGGGTATTCAGGGAGACACTCTCCTGCCCATCAGATCAGCATTCATTCTAACATTCCTGCACTTCCTCTGCCTGCACGCCAGTTGTGCGTGTTTCTATGAATTTCTAAATAGTTACTAAATATGTAAAATAAATCCAAGCGGTACATGTAACCATACTGCATACATGTTCACAGGAAATCTGTGCCAAACCTCAAAGCAAAATTAAAAGTAGTCATGTTGTCTGTGTGTGTCAGTTTTGTGACCCGTGTGAGTGTATGTTCTCGTTTGTGTGAGCATAATTGGGATGTTGTATGTCAGGGGAAAACTAACAGTATTTTTTTTTCCTGAGCAAGCCAGCCAGTCAGAAACCATAATGGGTATTTTTGCTTGGTGAAAGCCTCAAAGCAGAGGTCCAGTGTGTTTTGATAAAGGGAATGTGCATGCCATTGAGTGAACCCCGCACTGATGCTCGGATAAAACACATGATCAATAAAATAAACAGTACATCACCTCTATTAGTGACACAACACCAGAATCAAGGTATGTGGAAATGGGAAGAGAGGGGCTGGCAGAGCTGCCTTGGTCTCACATTTTTAGGCAGAATTAGAGGGTGTGTATTGAATCTGTGTTATTACAGAACACAAAGTAACAGGGATCCAGGGATGGCTGAAAAATATACTAATAACAAGTGAGCCATGCTGCAGCTGCTGGTAATAGTGACTGAAAACACACACAATTGATGATTTAGTTATACACAAGATTTGACTTGAAATAGGAAGTTAACATAAAACGGCTGATTGGAGTTGTCAACATCTGCCTAAAACAGAGGAGAAAAAACCTCTGACTAAAGCCCAAACAACTTGTACTAATGTAGATACTAAAAGCCCTGAGAGTGGAGTTCCTCACTCAGCCAAATTGATTTCTGTTTGCTCTCTTTCTGTTTACAAGGTGTGCAGATTAATTTGCAACATGCCCCAACACATCCACGTCTAAAACTCCTTCCCCCTAAATCAGGGCAGCTTTTTTCTGAGAGCAGCGGAGATGAAATAATGACAGCGATTAGATTACTATTCTTAAGAATCCATTAGTCAAAAATGACACCCAGGAAATCACACAGTGCATTCTTCCATAATGCAATAAGGTGCCAATTATAACACTCATGTGGAATAAGTGGGCTCCTCTCCCTCTGTTGGCTGAGAAGAACACAAATCATCATTACCGTGTATTTCTTAATGCTACAGCACTGAGAGGCATTAAGAACAGACTAATAAGTTTAGCCCTTGCAAACAGAGTGCCACTATATGCTCAATTTTCTCAATCATTTCCCTTCCTCTTTGCATCAGCTTTTTGGACCTGTCTGCTTGTCGTGTTGCTGTATTAGTGCTGTGTCTTGTTTTCCAGCCTGTCTGTCTTTGTGATTGTCCTTGCATTTGTCTCCTGCCTCTCAAGGCCCAAATAGTTGTCACATAACAAACCCAGATATCAAGTGAGTACATCTCTGGACACTGACCTTCAAGCTTTTGCCTTTAACAGATTTCACTGTGGAGCATGTAGTGTAAAAACAGTAGTGCATTTCACCTTTAGAGCTGTGCAAAATTTCAGTTTTTAAAATTAAGTGGGTTGTATCTATTATTTATAACATTTCTAACACGCCCCAAAGCACAAACAAAACAAATAAACAAAGCTGACCGAGGCATCAAACGTTCACTAAACATTCAGTGTTGGGCTGCTGTAAGACAACACTAATTCCAAGCCATCAGCTGAAAGCCTGCAAAGAGCTGGCAAGCTAATATAACACTGTTCGACTTTGCCACTGGTGTCTAGTGGTGCCAGTGGGCTGTTAGCTGCCTGCCAGTAGGGAAGGGCATTAAGCGCAAAAAAAATAAAATAAATCCTGTTGGGCTTGAGTAACTTTTCCAAACTTCACCTCATTGGATGAAAAGACAAAAAGAAGGAAAAAGAGTTTTGATGGCAGTAAGGCAAAGCCATAGGGAATCTCAGACGATGATGAAAGCAAACTCTCAAGGAGCCACAAAACACCACACACCCCCCTTCTATTACATCAAGGGGCAAGCAAAGAGAATTATAATAACACTGCCTTTTCTTTTTTAATTAATGAAGACTGTTATTTGGCAGGAGGCAGGGCAAGCTGTAAGGGATCTTGCATGATTGGCAAACATCAAACGGAAATGTGTGTGTGAGTGTGTGTGTGTCCGTGTGCAAACGTGTGTCTATGACTGTGCCCGAGTATGCATGTATACAAGGATACTAGGTGTGATATGAAGATATAATGGGTGTGTGTGTGCGTGTGTGTGTGTGTGTGCGCATGTATGTTTTGCTGCCTGCCAGGCCAGCTTGTTGGCTCTTGTAAATAAGACATGCCCATCAGTGGTAAGTGGACTTGGCTGTTTGTCTTTTTTGTGCAAGTGAAGCCTCTGCTTTCCTGCATTAATGACAGAAGAGGGGGAATGAGGAGAGGAAAACATTATTCATACAACACATTACACAAGTTATGGAGACTTTGAGAACTTCCCCCCTTTCCACTGAAGGTGGTTTTAATAAGGTTCCATGGGAGCTGGTGCTTCAGGGTGTTGACTAAAGGTGTGTGTATCAGTTTCTCCTTCTGTGTCTGTGTGTGTACATCACGCATATGTATGTGTGAGATTGCAGCTATGTTTGTGTCTGAATGAGTGTGTTCAGTGGTGGGGCAGCACGTGGTATGTATTACACATCAAAGAAAGGTCAGCCTCAAACACAGAGCTGGGCTAAAGGTTAGGGCACAGCTCTATATAGAACAGAGAGAGGGATGGGGCTTATCAAAGCTATCACTTGGAGAGAGACTGCTAGAGGTCACCAAACCCTTGACATGACGTACAGATCTAATGTCTTAGCCAAGGATCAATACGACTACACACATACAAACTAGATAGGCTTAACATCAGTGTAGCCCCACAAGCCACTAAAACTGGGCACTCACTCACTCAAATCCAGTGGAAGAAATAAAAAAGAAGAAAAGGGATGTGAAATGAAATGAAGAGAGACAAATAATCAATTAATCAAGAGCAGGGGAATGAATAAAAGAAAGGTTTCTTTGGATGCAAACGAGTGCTGGGAAAAGTGTTTCTTCGCAATTTTGAAAATTTGATGGCGATTTTTTTTTCCGAGGGGCGTGCATGCTAAATGTATGCGGAGCATCAGTTGGAATAATGCAATGAATAATAGAGATAAGAAGTGTTGAGAGAGTGTTGCAGTGGATTAATATGCATCAGTTTTCAGTTTGAAGACAGACAGACAGACAGACAGACAGATGATAGACAGACTGATAGACATTTATTTACCCACTCTTTCTCTTGCACTTAATGGTTAATCAGTTGCTTTTGACTGTGCTTGTCTGCAGGCTCTACAGAAGTGAAATACGCCCTTTGTCAGTTAAAATGGCTACAGCCTGGGCAAAAAAAAGAAAGAGGAGGCATCATCCTTCTTCCTTGTGACTACCATTCGCCTCTGCATTCCTGAAAGTGACAGGACGCAGTGTGTTTTTGCTTACTCATCAATATTTCAGAGCACTACACATGGAATGCTCCAGTGACTTTGAATATAGGGCTTGTGTGCACACCTCCTCTCTGTTTCTTAGTGAGATGACATCAAGTAACGCATGGTGAAAGTTGAAAAACCAGTGCATCAGCCCCCTTTCTTACACACACACCCACGCACACACAGTCTAGGTGTAAACATGCCTAATAAATATATGTGACAGAATTTGTGGCAGATATTGGGGCCTTTATTAATCCAAAGAGCAGAAACAGAGGGAGAGGTAGAAAGAACTCATATGGAGGGTAGTTGCTGTTGAGAGGCTACAGGCTTGGTCATGGAAGGCCTGCACTGTAATGAATTTAATCCACACAAAGACACAAAGAGACAGTCATATTCCAAGCCATTGAGTTTTGCGTGCATAATGAAATCAACCTGACCGTGGGTATCAATAATATCCATCTTTGAATCTTTGAAATTTGTTCTTTAAAAAAAAAAAAACTGCCATCACTTGCTGTTTGAGGATTAACATTTACACAGCAGAAGTGCTAACAATTGCTTGTTTTTTTTTTTGAAAACAGGTTTTCAAGAGCACATGTATGTGTGCTTGTGACTGTGTGTGTGTGCATCCACAAGTGCATGCATGTGTTCTCTTGTGTGAGTGTCATTTGAAGCATACCAGGTCCATTTATCAAGTATAAAAGGGGCCCAAATTGTCAGAGACTAATGGACATGACACCCCCCCCCCCAACCCGTGATCATCCTCAGAAATTAATTAGAAATAACGAATAGACGGTCTTTTTTCACTCCACTCTCATTTATTACAATGGTAATTGCTCTTCCCTGATTGTAGGTTAAGTCTTTAAACACTGTCTTACACCAAGACATGCTCATCCTTGCCATCTATAATTCATGATATACTTTCCACAAAGCAAAGCTGTTAAATATTTAGTGAATCATTGCCATAAACTTAATCACCCTTTGATAAATGCATGTATTTTTCCACTCACTCTAACCGTCTTGCTTTCCTCTCCCCAATCAAGAGGATACATATTCTAACTAGTTGTATAATCTATTTTTAATTTCTCCACCAGAAATTAACATAATACAACTTACAATAATGTATTAATTACAGTACATTGTTAAGTGCTACATTATGTTTCCGTGAAACAAGCTATTAACATTGTACTTCATGAAGTATTAAATCTAATCCATATTTAAAGAATGCTTAAACATTAATTTTTAGACTGCGTGCTAATGCCTTTTCTAATCAGTCACCTCTCCCACAACCAACGCCAGCTGCAAAGAGTTTGCACTTAATCCTGCTTTACTTTGACACCAGGTTCAGACTGTTTTTCTTGTCATAAAACTGTACATTACAGTATACGTTGTGTTATAACATGTGATGGTGTGAAAGTACTAAATACTAACACACTACGTTCTGTAGTCATGAAGTGATGAGGGCTCAGGGTATTCACTGGATAAATGATGAACATGAACACTTCACATGGACACAATGAATAACCATTGTCTAATGGATTATTATTGTAAAATATAATGTGAATTTGGCTGTATATAAATATCTTCTAAGTTTCCTGATATTTTATGTGCAAAACAAAATTACAGACAACCACACCACTTAAATCCCCAATCAAATTATTCCATCATTACTTTCTTTACCATATTATACTTAATTGCATGTCTTATTTTTATTTTATTGCCATTTTCTGCTCAGTTTTAATTCATCATGCTGTACCGTATATGTGACAATTTTATAACAATTCTGTAATCTAGATCTGTACTACATTAATAGATTGATTTCAAAATTATATTCATATATTCATAATTATTCACTATGAACAGCTGTTACTGCACTTGCTCTTCTGTGAACTTTAACTTTTTGTCATGGATCACTTAAGAACCTGAAACTGCCTTCCACTTTGCTTGCAATGAGCAGAAAATCTTCAATATAAAAGGCACTGTTTTGAATACATGAGCAGATTAACCACATGGTAGCACTTCCTTCCTGTTTTGACTTCCTGATTTACATTGTGACTGCTTGTCATTGGTGGCAGAGATAATAGGCGGGTATCATAAACAGCCTTTCACATTATCATAAAATCACAGGTGTGAATACATACACATTCTTTCAAGCCCAACTCCCTGTTCTCCAAAGACACAAGTACATCATTTGATTCTAAACATCCTATTTGAATGCACCTTCCTCTCTTCTTGTCTTTCCTCGCTCCTTTTGAGTCTCTCTCTCTCTCTCTCTGAGGCACTCCATCTTCCTGATGTTTAATTCATCGCGCTTTTCCATCATCCTTCCACCTCTCTCTGCAGCTCTGTCAGGTAACAAACAATGAGTTTTTGATGTGAATAATTTAATGCGTGTACTGCAAATGCTGGCGCACTGCATTATCCATGCTGCACACTCGGCTGTCATTAAGACACCTGATTTCCCCTAAGATTCCACTCCCTGCCTCGTAGATGACATGGTAACGCAGATGTCGAAATTTCTCACCCTTTACATCAGGGGAGAAACACTATATTTTTAGACAGGCTAAATGAGACAATGACAGTGGTAAGGAGTGAAAAGAAAGACAGATGGCAAGAAAAAGTAAAGAAGAGAGGAAAATGAAGGGGGTGGAGGGAGAGAGTGACTGTTTCCTTACATGTATTTTTTTTTTTCTTCCCTTTTCTCTAGCTCCCACTCGATGTCGCAGCATCAAACGCTAACCCTGCTTTCAAAAGCCGAAAGCATTGATTCAATATTTTCGCCCCGTGTTGCTGTGATCCTAAAACTGCTCTCTGGCTAGATCTAGACACAAGGAGGGAAAATGATGGTGGCGACATCAAACGCAAACGTGTTGTGGATAATAACAGACAGAGATTCATATTTTGCCTCCTCTTTTACCAACGCTCCCTCCCTCCCTCCTCAACCCCTATAGATATGATACATGCCATGAGCTCCACGCATACAATGCAGTGACACCAAAATGCCAGACAATTAAAGGCTCAGCTCATCCATGCATTTTGGTAATGAGAATCTCTGGGATCATATCTCAGAGCCTTATCTTTCTTTACATGGGAGGGAATGAAAGAGAGAGCAGTGGTGGCAATACTATAGGAGCAGCAGTATTATGTGAATTACAGCAGCAGGGCCAATACAGACTCATCTATCCTATTCAGCGCTCTCCACGGCCATTCTGCAGAGACAGACAATCAGTGCACACTGGGACTAGCGAATGAGGATCACCTCCACTGGCAGCAGGGTCCTCCGTTTCATTAAAAAGGATTAAGAAAAAAAAGGTGGGGGGATGAAGAGGCGAGGAGGAGGGGAGGGAAGCGGCGAAGAAGGGGGCTGTGGGGTGGGGGGTTGACAGTGACTGAGATCTGGGGAGATATGAAGGCAAAGGGCAGTGGGTTTTAAAAAATATGAAGGACAAGGATGGATTCAGGGGGAAAAGGGGGAAAGGGGAGAGCAATGAGGGAGATCTGGTCAGATATGAAGGCACAGGGTAATATGAACGTAATGCTACGCGGTTCTGTGATGTGGAAAGAAATGGGAAAGAAAGGAAATAAAAAGAGTAAAATGCAGTGAAGGTGGGTATGCTATTAATAAGCCAATGTGGGGATAATTGAGGGATGGGTGCTCTGAAAGCCTTTTTAAAACCAACTCTCCCTTCAGTCTTTGATTCACATTCATCACCTCCAATGTGGCCAGGTTGATTGTGTGAAATCGGCAGGAGGGCCTTCAATTACTGCATCTTGTCTGTGGTCTACATGCACGCACACACCCACACACACACAAAGAGTAAGATAGTTGGCATACACATTTGAAAAATACACACTCGTGAACAATGTGAATGTACAACCTCATCTTCTTTGACACACGCGCACACACACACTATGAAGATCCCTTGATTTTAACCAAATGACTGGGGAGAAGGAGAGAAGGGAGAAATGATACACAATAGATACGAGGAAGAAAGAAGCAGAGACGGAGAAGAGTGTTGATTATTCTCTTTGTCTATTTTGTCATTAGCAGATGGGCACTCAATAATGTAGTGAGTACTTAATGACAGTCATACAGTGGAAAATGAAGAAGAATCTATACGTAATGGCACTGTGAATGGATTGGGGACCTAACGTGTGGTAGGATGTGTGCAGACCATTCTATGCACTCCAAAAAGGACACACAAACACAATCAAACAGGCCAAGATGCACTAAGTTCAACAGTAATTACGGAATAAATGAGCAATGCACACATGTGTGAGTATATTCATACGTGAGCATCAAGTTTTAAACTTCCTCACTGCAGTCTCGCAGCCACACCGTTTTCCATTCCTTTCTTCCTTTGCATATAAACAAAAAACATTTGTCATGAAAGACCTGGAATGCATCATTCATACCTGAATGCATCCACACTGCACCCAGCTTTCATTCTTGGCCATGGACAGCTCTAAGCCCTTTTTAAACCAAGCCTTTATTTCCCATGTTGCTCACTGAGAGTGTGTATATATAGTATGTGTGTGTGTGTGTTGCTATTAGCATGCCCAAATGACATACAGTGCGAAAGCAGACCCAGATGTCTGTGTGCCTTTACCAGTGTTGGTGTGCCGATTTCTTCATCTTAATTAAAAGTAGGGTTCTACCGAGTCCAAGTCACACAACGGCCACTGGGAATATTTCTAATTATGCCCCACCTTTCACATCCCATTCACTCTTCTATATGTGATTACTGACAGCGACCGGAGATTAACTGACAGTGGGGTGTATTTGCACATGATTACTGTTTGTCCAAGTTGACAGAAATAACTCCTGCTGAAAAGCATGCATGTGTGATTGCGCATGTGTCAGTTTGCGCGGGCACGTACATATAGGAAGCCTTAAAGTCAGAAGGAGGAGGAAGTGAATGTTGAACTTTGCTTGTATGTGCTTGCATTGCATCCAGCTGTCGGTTAAACATTTTCTACTGAAATTAAAATCATACACGCCCAAATTTCCTGCCTACGCGGCTGACATTTTGAGGATCAAAAGCAGGGGATGTACCTTCGCACTGACTGACACAAGCTCATGCTGTGCATGCATACACACATCACTTGCTGATATGCACCAACATAAACACCTACAGGCATGCATGCTATACAAATTACCCCATATATTTTTAATATACACCAGAGAAGTACAAAGCACTAATAGCCTGTCTGCTTGCCTTGAATGATTTAGTGAGCAGCATATTAAAAACCAAAGCTATTCATTAATATGTAAACTAGTGTGCTGTCATTAATATGGGGCTGGGGTCGAGGGACCACGGTGCAGAGGGGGAGATGCGGGGGCGATGGAGTCAAGGCTGCCAAGCCCCAGCTTGATTGAGTTCAGCAGCACCATTTGAAAATAAGTGTGCGTGTGTATGTATGTGCATCACAGTGTGTGGCTTGTTGCCGAGTGTTTGTTTGAGGATTTGTGTGCATGTGCATGTTGTGAACGCATGTGTGTGCATTTGCATGTAATCTTGTGCGTGTGCCTTGGTTAAATCTCCAGGTCCCCAGGGTGATTAAAGAGAATAAATATGCTTGATTACAAATGTCCTACCTCCCCATCAACTCCCCTAATGTATGCAGTTTAATTGAGCGTCACGAGTAAAGTATGAGTTATGGAATGAACAGACAAGCCAATATCTCAGAGAGGCAGAGAGGGGGATGGGTTTGTGAGAGAGAAAGGGAGGGAGAGTAATGTCCTCCATCTGAAAAAAAAAATGATTTCAAGTCTTATAAAATGCTGGTATATAAATGGAGTATATTACACAACATTTGCCAGTGTTATGGATTTAAATGAGGACAATAAGCTATTGAACCTATTCACAAATAATTACAAAGTTTGTAGTTGTAACTCAACATCTGTAAACTGATATATGTGCGCAGAAAAGAACATAACAGAACATTTATGAAATGCAACACAGCTTGGTTTGTATAAATATTAACAATTATTTTTCTGTGCTGGTTGTGGGCAGTCCCTGTCATCATACATCTTTTAAATGTCCACTATCAAACAACGGAAACATCTGCCCTCTGATTGGATTCCGCTTTGTCCATATTATCCAATCAGATTCAGGTATAAAATCAGGGTCAAAACCATCACACAACCATTTCTGTCTTTCTATAACCTCATCACTAATATTGTATTTTTCAAAAACATCTCCACTTCTCACTTTAATACGAGCTAAGATATAACAACTGCTTAATTAAGATAACCATTTGTTTCCCTTCCCTTCAAGTAACTCAACATTTGCCGTGTAAAGCATATCACTTAATTTGTGCTATGGAGGACTTAAAAGCAGACTCACCTGCTTTCAGATCCAAATTCATGTGTATACATTCAAGATTAAAAGAACTAGAGCAAATAACGGCACTCTGTGTTAGTTGTGTTTTTAGAGGTGTAAGGATACATTTTTTTTAATATCTTAAACTGCTCAACTACACTGTATATAAAGTAAATCTTAACAGTCCACAGTAGATAAGGAGGACCAAAACAGCAACTGCCATTCACATTTTTTTTTACTCTTTTTAAAATTGCTTCGTAGCGATTTGATAGTTTTCTGACAACAACAAAAAAAGAAATTTAGTGCGGAATTTACTGTGAAATTGTCTCATATTATTACTTTCAAATCTTCATCTTCACCCATATCCCCAACAGCAAGAAAATTATGCACTATCTGTATTGCCATTCTTCTATTTCTCTTTCACCTATAACTCATACTTGTGTGCCTCCACAACCCCACACACACACTCACACAGAGCCCTGGCCCTTAGCTGGGTTTGGTTCTAATTGGCTTATTGTCTTGAGGAGCCAGTGACAGAGGAGTGGGTAGGAGGCAGACTTTCATCGGAGGTTATTGAGAGAGATAGCTAATTTCCCCATGTTTCCCTGTCCGGTCCTCAGAGCTGCACACACACTGCAAACCCTCTCTAGAGGGATCATTAAGAGTCTGGCATTCTGACTCTCTCTTTCACTTACATACACACACACACACACATACAGGCACATGCAATTCATGCACGCACACACACAAACATGCAGTCTTTCTTCCTTTCAGTCAACAACCACACACACACATTTACTAACCTTTAGAGGAAAGAGAGACAGAGCTGGTGAGGGCCATGACCATTGTTGAAATGCATTTTTTTCTGTTCACCTCTGAAGCAAAATATAAAACCCATACCCATATACCCTTGCATGCATTTATATACAAATACAGAATAAAGCCACAGCAGCCTGAACTGTATGTGCAAAGCCCAAACTCAAATCATTAAATATCATACTGACACCTTAAATGCAAAAGTGTCCTAGAGTAAGGATTTGGTTTATTTATATAGGTAATGTATTATTTTTACATTTAGCTATGAGCAAAAATGAACCAAAGTACAAATCGACATTTGATGCATGCCCATACAGAAACCTTGTAAGCCAAAAAAAGTGACAGGAAATTGATTGAAACAAGTGACTTCCTGAAAGTAACAAATAACTGCCATTTATCTAATACAGCATGAAGCAGAATACTTAATCCAGCAAATATAAAGCATCTGCCCCTGTTAAAAAATTCACTTGGATTATGAATATGAACGTTGATGTTACAGATTGAATAAAGGTTGCTTGGACCAGGAGAATGACAGGTGGGAGGTGGAGGGGGGCCTGCAGGGTTGGACGGTTGAAGGGCCCACCGGCCAGTTCAAGTGTTGGGGGTGGTGGTTTCTTCACAGGCCATAAAAAACCGACAACCCTCCACTGGGGATTTAGGAGTAGGACCACAGGGAGGGAAGGGGTACTACTAATTTACGAGCTCCTCTGCTCCTTGGTCAACAAAAATAAAACAGCTGCGGTAATTACTAATTCATTATTAACAGGCAGCATTATTTATGAGTGGTGAGTAGAGGTTCAGGTCCATGGTTTCCAACCGCACCAGGGAAGGGATGATGTGGTGAAGACCCAGCCTGAGGCACTCCTACTGCCTCTCCTACCAAGGCCTGATGCACTGTCCCCTGGGTGCAGGGCAAAAAGTGCTGGGGGGCAGATGTCGAGCGCTGGAGAAAGCCGTCCACCACTTCTCTGTGACAAGAATATATACGGGTTTCCATGATCAGAGAAATACAGATCCCTGCACTGATGATATACTGTATGTGTTTCCCCACTTTTTTGTGCATGTGACCCTTTAAGCATTCACATACAGTACCTACAGTACCAGTAACATGTGCTGATTCTCTGCACACCTCTAAAAGGCACATATACATCGAACATAATTTATTATTTTCCTCCAAAGCACCTAGGCACGAACAGGCCAGGGGTGTTATGTAAAAATGTGATATCTTGCATGCATCAATAGACATTGAATCATAGTTGTTTTTAGCCACAATGGCACATTTTGAAATGCTAGTCGTAGAATCAATCTTAATTGTGGTTTCTCTTAAATGCGGCCACATACTGTCACATTCTGCAGAATTACAGAAAACCTCTCAACAGCAGAAATTCTAATAGCTCTCGATATGTTGAGAATGCTGGTATTTTTAGGCATTTGATCCATCCTGAGGTTCATGGATTTAAAAGCTTTTGTGTTATGGCTGTGAAATGATACATTTGCAGGCCTGCTTAAAACTCAATTTAATCGTAGCTGCAGCATTGCCATAATGGCTACCCTCTATTTCCAGAGCTCTCCCAAATCAATAACAAATTGCTGAAAGCACAAATGATTCCATTTTCTGCTAGGGGGAAACGAGAATGATGAGAAAATAGGTGAAATTGATATGTGAGGGAATATTATCAATGCTCTAAATGTCAGCAGGATGAGGTACTATGACCTTTTGGGGCAGAGGGTGGAAAAAAAACACAAAGATAAACCCCCAAAATTCAGACATTCATTCTAATGAAACAAATGTAAAGCCTGTTAAGGATTGTGTTATATAGCATTCGATGGCTCTCAAGCATAATTGAAGAAGACTGTTGGTGTAACCAAGGTTTTTTTTAATCATCTGTCTCTTGATTCTGTTGATTTAGGCCCATCTGTTTCCCTCTAATACAAAGCATGGACTCAAAATTTGCACAATAAATTGTGAGTTTTTGCCATGGCACCATAGATAGTGTTCTGACGGTTCGTGTCACTGTATGGAAATAGTTCAGCCAAGTGCACAATCACTTTTCACACAAAAAGGCCCTACTATGGCCCAGTGCCAGTAAAGCAACATTTGTAAAAGGACAAACAGCTTCAAGAACAGTTTCATACACAAGTGGTGAACCTATAGTACTTAGACTTAACTCTGTAAACAGCACTGAACTACATTACAATGACCACTTAAATTCCTTTTTCATCTTTTGTTTTGATGCATTACATTTCCTGCAAAAATCAACTCAAATCAATTGATACTATCACTGCACTTATATCACTCATCATATTTGAACATGTTATTATTCAGATAACTTTCTATAGCACTTATACATGTGAATGAAGAATCTTGAAACTAAATCATTTGTGATACATTCTTACAGTCACTACTTGTATTATGCTGGTTCATGAACCACCAGAGCAGGAGAAATCACAGTTATTCTCTCAGGGTTCTAACTAAAAGTTAGTAAACAAATTACCACACAAACCAAGGTTTTTAGATATCATCACGCAGAGGGATCTCTATCATGTATTTACTTCATTCTAACAAAAATCTGTAGCCTTTTATATAAAATATTCTGTGTTATATACAGTATAGGGTGATATGGGGTCATGGAAATGGCTTTGCTGAGTTTGTTTATTGAGAGCTCTTTCTGTGTATGTGTTTATGTGTGTGCTTGTATTTGTTACCTCTTTAGGAACTTTTCCGGCATAAATACTGACCTTGTCAGGACCAGTAGTCTGTGCTATTTTTTTAATTGGTTAAGAGGACAGATTTCAGATTGAAATGAGTGACATAGTCCTATTGAGTATCAGTATTGTGCTGTGATGGTTGTGATAGGCTGCTTAGATCTTTTCGGGTCTGCTGCTGTTGGGTCCAGTACTTGATAACTAATTTTGTTATTATTATTATTATTATTATTTATATGTTCATTTTATTTTAATTATTATTCTTATTTTTCCTTCTAGTCTTCTTCTGTTGTTTATGTCTTTGTTCTACATTTGTTGTTTGGTAGTGCTGCAGCAGTCCACATTGTTCTATAATGGAAAATGCAGACTTTATAATTCTTTATAAATGTTTTACAGTTGTATGCTTTTGCGAAACCCCATAAACTAAGTTGAAATAAGCAGCAACACACACAAAGAACCGATAAACAGTGCCTTAAACATATTAAAGGTGCTGTAACAATTACATATCTATTAAATACAAGGTGACTACCTTTTAAACTCCATTCCATAAAACATTTCTACATTCACAGAGCTGCGCAATGAAAAGGCCATGTTAGTTTAAAGTAAATATATATATATTGTATAAGGACTCAGTCCTTTTGATTGAATGGTCATTGTTCCCAATATGTCTGGTTGTGTTTATGTGTAAGCATGGGTATTTTTCCAGTAGCATTGGCTTTGAGGGCAATGTAATAAACGTGTGAATCTCTAGTTCAAGAGTGGGGCGTACAGTCGGTATTATATGCTGCTTCTGTATGAGCAAGGTCAAAAACATTCAGCTAATCCATACAATTAAGGTGCTTGCTTGTGTGCCACTGTTAATACAATTTTAAGGAAGTAAATGGCATTAGCACACACAACAAAGTATGTGCCATATAAACATTAAATGGATGGAAAAGAGGATTTAACTGGATTCCAATTGTTAATGTAAGATGCTGCATAAATGTTTGATATATGCAGTGTAAGACTAATGGTGTTTTGTGAAATGTTTTAGCTGTATTGAACACATTTTTTTTTTTTTAACTAAAAACAGGGTTCAAGAATATCTGAATATATGCAATAACTAGAGAAAAGTCCCTTAAACACTGGTTAGGTTTTGGGTCTGGCTAAATGGAATATTATTTTTCACTTTCCTTATTTTCTTTTTATGTGCTCACTGCAGAAGGTATGATTCTACAGGCAGCTCTTAACAACAGCCCAAATGATTAGTACTTAGTACCCTAGAAAACTAAAATAGGGTGAAACCATCGGTGTCAGTCACTTTTGTGTCACTCCTTCACCAAGAAAAACATCATCCAGCACAACTGCCAGCAATGAGTAAACATCATCAATTAAATGCCATTACACTATTGTCTCCCTGCACAGAACAAGGCCACGCTGTACTAATTTCTCATAAGCAACAAAACATGAATGCGTATTGTCCTCATCATGGCCAGTGCTCAGCAAAATCAATAATGACAGGGCACATACAGGCCAGCCAAGGCCCTTTGAAACCTCATTAGTCTAAAAACCTCCAGGAGATATGTGCAAATAAATGAAAATAAAATTAACAGCGCCCACTCTGGCTCCATCTGACGCTGATCTGACCAATGCAAGGACGTACCCTGCAGTGTTTTAAAACTATCCTGGTTAATTATATTCACTAATGTGCAGGCCACAACAAAATGAAAAACATGTTAAACCCAACATTAGATTTCTGTCCCTGATGCCTCATGCTTTGGCTTGAAAAAGAAAAAAAAAAAACATAAACGCAAAAACACATCATGCAACCTTTGAACTTTAACATGAATTCCTGGAGGCTAATGATGAGTGGATGAGTGCATGATGGTGGGTGTTGGGAGGTGAGCACAACATTTATATAGGTTATGTGCATTAGATATTTAATGGGCTGGACTGAAAAACAGTATGGAATCCACTGGATCACAAGGCAGACTCAACATGCCTTGTATGTGCGTTAATATGAGCTGTGTAAAAATCCCAGGTGTACAATAAATGTAGTTCCCACCTAAAAGTTTTATTTAATTTTTTTTTTTTTTTTTTTTTAACTTGGAAACTAAATACTGCAGCTTGAAAGGGAGGTTTTCAAGACAGGACTTTGATAAGAAGGACCTCCGCTGTTCAAAGCAGAACTCCTGGAATGTTCCTTTTTAGGAGACATAATCTTCATGGCCTCCTCATTTGTATCAGCAGATGACGGTCACTATGCAGCCACAGAACTGTGAAAACCCTTGATCTATTTTGTCTGCAGTTTAAAGCTGTGTATCATGTAATAAATCCCAAGGATCAGCCTTTTTTTTAACTAGATATTTAGCTTTCCTTAAACAAACAAAACAATGTCAACTCCATGTTTCTTTTTGGCTTCCCATCATACACTTCATTAGTCTAAGGGCACTTTGCATACTGTTGGTGTGTGGGTGCAAGCGTGAGGACATCAAAATTAGCTACTCGTTAGGAAAACACAAAGATATGAGAATAGCTGCTTAAAACATGAAAAAATGTACTTATTGTTTCTTTGTTATTTCCATCTTTTAGGGACTGAAATTCTTATTCTTACGACTGACAAAAAGTTCAGGGTATTACAGAAGGGAGGTTGACGAGTTACCAAGGAAATAAAGGTCAACTTAACGTCTGCTTGTGTTACTATGACAACCGGTTACCTTGGACAAACAAACTATCTGGTAGGTTAACTCAACCTTAACCTCAGGGAGCTTAAATAATCTTCTAAAGAGATTCGAAACAAGCCATTTTCTCCAAACCGTCTGGCATGCCCATCTGCAGTGTGTAATTTCATCTATGCAACTCACGAGTGTGTCACAAAGGTACCAAAGTGAGGTATCTCTGGCAACAAAGAACCAAAAGGTGCCTGATCCAGTCACTTTATTAGGAACAATGTTAAAGCTGCTTGTAATTATTATACCATAGCATTGCATGACAGAATGCAGATACAAATCAGGAGATTCAGCTGATGTTTATTTGAAACACCTAAAATGTAACCTCATTCATCTTTAAGTGTAGCATAATGAGTTTCTGAGTTTATGAGTTACTGCTGCTTACAGTCTCTTGAGTTTACTCAGAATACTGTGACGAACTAAAAACTTTCAGTGACCAGCAGCTTGGCAAATGAAAATATCTTGGTGATCAGAAAGGAGGTGAAAATAGTTCAAGGTGGCAGAAAATACTGTATTCTTTAATAACCACTCTTTACATCTTGGTAGGCAGAAACGTTTCTCAGATTGCACCTTAGTGGGAATGGTCTGTGAGTACAGGAGACCAGATCAGCTTCCATGAAGGGTACTTTCACACCAGGATAGTCCGATGGACTTCCTTCATATCACCTTCATTTGGTTCGGTTCACTTTTGTAAGCGGACCAAACCACCTGGACAATGTCACGCAGTTACAACAGCTACTCGCCCGAAACGCACACAAGAAGCTGCCCAGTATGAGCTAAATTAAATAATAAAATTAAATAATTTTAAAGTTATTGTCGCTAATTCAGTACTTCCCCATCAAATTATGGGCGATATCCAGCACCACATCGAACACCAGAAGTTGTTTTGAACTGGTTTCACAATTAGGAGTTTATTGTACTTCAATGGCTTCCAGCAGCATGAATGGTGTCTGTGTGACTGAGATTTGAGGCTGTTTGACAGCATGAAAAAAAACAAAAACAGCCATTTTTGTTTTTTTCCCCCATGGTGATGTTAATAAAGTGCATGGTATGTGGCTGTTAAGTTTGACACTTCCTTTAAACCCCTGTCTTCTCATAAATTGGTAGGGAGATGGATTTGTGTAGAGGTCAGGCTTTTCAAAACTTTTCCCTAAACTGATTTTATAGTGTTTGTGATGGAAAAAAAACAGAGCTTTGAAAAATAGGAATGGCCCCTAGTGATGTGTGTGAGCAACGACATTATTGTGTACGCTTGTGTCCGTGTTTGATTTGTCCGTCCTCTGTTGGGGTAAATAATTGACCAGTCACTGTGGTCTCCTGCTGAGAGTTCGGTCTAAATGTTGTGCTGAAGTGTCTTGTGTAGAGTGGACTTTTCAAAGGAGTTAGAGGGCTTCTCAGCCACCAAATCACTCCAGAATAAGTGCAGCAATGTAGTCAGACAGTCTTATCACTGCTGAGGTGAAAGACCTGCCTTTGTTTCTTGCCTTGCAGCAGCCTTGATCTCATACCTTACCCTTCTTTTTCCTTTCTATTGATATCCTCTTCAGCCTCTGTCCTCCTCTGTCTGTTTCTCATATCTAATATTCATTAGAACATGTACTTAGTTGCTGCAGATGTTTCTAACACACAATCTACAATTGAGAATTGGCTTTAATCACTTCTTAAAGCATAGCTTCGGTGCCTTTCTGTTCACCGTTAATTTGGCTGACTGTAGGTTTTCCAACGACTCAAAGGTAAGTGTTTGCACTTCCTGAACTTGTGAGATACAGATGAACGCCTTTTTAAGTCTGAATGAAGCAACATCAGCACATTGATTCAGTAGCTTCTTTCTGAGGTAGATTTGTCATACTATCTTCAGAAGTGTCAACCACTGAACAGCACAGTTTACAGACACATTTTTTTGAGAACTATCTGACTGACTTTACTGCCGCCACACTGCTGATGTCAAGTTTCTTTGTCGCACCACATCCTCATCTGCATTGCAGCTAAGTCCCGATCAATTGTTTTCCAAGTGTCTCACATATTAGAGACACGTGATATAATTTGACCAATCAGCTCAGCCACGGAGGATGAAGTCATTCTTTTGGTAAAGTTATTAAGTTGAACTGATTGTCATAATAATGTCACAATTTCAGCAATTTGCTTGAAAAAGGAGTTGTGGATATTTTAAAGACATATTTTAAAGATATTTTGAACACAATAAGAACTGACTACACCTCTTCATTTCTCCTTCATCATACTCACCTTTCTTTGTTCATACATGGACTTTAACACTGACCACTCATGCCACTGTGGTACAAAGAGATGGCAGGTATGACAGACGGGCATTTTCACTGGTGTACATAAGTGAGTGTGTATGTGCGCGTCTGGAGGCCTGGCATGTGTGTTATGACCATGGAGGTATACCACAGGCCATTTGTATCGGCCCAGTGCGCTTACGAAATTGCCTCTGGGTGTGGGGGGTGCTCACAATGTTCTGGACCATTAGCTCAAATAAGTCACAGCCAAAACTCTTAGTATCTATCTCACTGACCAAATGACAAACTGTGCATCCTCCTAAATCCTCTCCACTAGCAAACAGGCAGGAGTTGTGGAGGAGACGGGGAAACAAAGAAAAAAAAAATCTATCCATCTTCTAAGACAGGTTTTGAAAATTAAAAAAAATGTAATTACTCTGTTGTGGTGTTGGGGCTGTATAATGCAATAATCGCACATAATGTATGTAATTTATGTTCATTATGTCACAACGTCACTGTCCTACTTGCGTGCAAACTCAAGACATTTTTTGCACAAAGTGAATAGATTTAGAAAAGTTCTAAAGCACATTTAATATCGGTTTTAACATGCAAAACAAAAAAATATAATATATGGGTTTTAGAGTGTGAGCCTAAAAGAAGAGAATTAAGTATTTTATGAAAAGGTGAGGTTAGGTAGCAAATGCTTGGCACATAGTGTATTTTCATGTCTCTGTACTGTATTTTCTAATTGAACAGCATTAGATTTTTGTTATTTGGAGCAAAAAAACAGTCCTTGAAAAACTCACTTTCAGGATAAAAACACAGATTATGCCCAACAATATACACCACACACACAAAAAGGATGGCACATAAAACTGGGGCATAGAGTGTAAATCAAAAAATAAAGGCTTCCCTCATACATCCATGTACCCACACACATATGCACTAGCCAGACAACTATTTGGAGCCACAGCTCTTTCTCATTGTTTATTCTGCAATTCTCTCTTTCTTCTGTTGTCCTTTAATTTATTTTTCATCTGCTCATCGTGGTTGTGTGTCTAGGGCAGGAGGCATAGCAAGCACTGCCCTCTGTAAGATATATTGTATTACTCTCATGTGTGCACAAACACACACAGACAGAAACTCTCAGATGCATGGGGAAATACACTTGTGTGCACATTCTCACACTCACACACATAAACCATCCTCTAGAGTCAACGGAATCTTAGAATTCTTGAAGACACCCCCCAGTCAGAGACAGACTTTGTTTTATTCATCCTCTCATCCATCCATCCTCTCATTCATTCTTCCCTCATTCTTCACCACCTCACGTCAATTTTGCATGTGGCTACTGTTCCTTGTTGTCTCCCTTCACCTGACTCTCCCTTGCTGAGATCAGAGTTGGACTTGAATCCCCTCTTGGGAAAACACAGGAGCGCACAACACACACAAAAAAATGCATGGAACTCGATAGAGTACACCTGAATTGTGTTTCATGTAGTTTCATCACATCATCATCATCATACAGTAACTTGTGTTTGGGTCCAGAATGTTTGGTTGAAGTTGTTCACATTTTTTTTTTGATGTTTACTACTATTTCAGTTCATGGTAAGAGCTTTCACATGTATTAGACCTCGGATTGTGTCTCCTCAAGAGCACAAGTGTAAGAGATATAAAAAAGGTAAAATTGAAGGTAATTATGTTAAAAACGCAGGTCTAGTATTCTATAGATGTTAGGTGTAAAGCACAGCAGTGCCAGCTTTCGTAAGAAACTGTTTCTTTCTTTATTTGGCACCTGCAGAAAAGGGTCACCCACACTAATGTTTTATGGAAATAAACACTTCTGTTGAAAAGACACTATAGTGCACATTTTATATGCTACACATCACAACACTATAATTCAAGCATGATGGGAAAAAAACTGCTGTTTACAGGTATGACCCCCAACTTAACAACCTCAGAGGGGAACATAAAAGAAGTAGTGTTTAAGACGCTCCACGTTCTGAGAGCAGAATCTGTTTGGGAGCGATACAGGCTGTCACAAACTCCACTTCCTACCTGTGCAAGGGGATAAATGACAACAACTCAACGGCCCTGGCTAAAGCTGGTGAAAACAATTTAAATAGAAAGCTAATTTACAGCAAATGAAGTGCACTGGATGTGTGTTTTGTGTTGTTTGGTAATTTAATTTCAATAAAGGCCTGTCCTACTTTAGCACGACTTGAGTATAAGTGATTCACACTTACGAAATCAAATAACTCTTGTTCACCACTGTCATCATTAAGAAGAAACTATGCCGTTTTAGTTGCATTAGCCAACATATGTAACAGTCTTTATGTCATCCTGATCTCTTACTAGATTCACTTGGCCTGTTTGTCTTTTTTGTTTTTTTTTTGTGAAAATGTCTCTATAAAAATGTACTTCACACTGGCAGCACAGATCAGGATTAGCTTCAATACTCAAAGATATCAATGATATAAGGTTCAAAGACAGATTGACAGTAAAAATGTTTCAAAATGTTATCTTAAACATTTTTGAAACATTAAACCTGGTTATCCATTCATGACAAAAATGTGTTTTTTGTTCAATATTTATACATTTATCAGATAATCAAAGGTCTTGGCATGAACCTATTTTTAAGAGACTAATAGTCAGAAAAACAAAAAACATCAAGTGCCAGGAGCTCCTGTCTAAAAGATAGCGTGTCTTATCACTGACCAGTTTCGACACTTGGGCAAATTTGCGACCATGAAAAAGAGTGTGGTGTCAAATTGAAGGAAATGACACACTCAAGAAAGAGCACACAACTTACAACATTCACTCATGCTGTGTGTGTATGTGTAAAAGGTGTGAATAATTTATTTACACAGCAAGCCATCGTGCCTTAAAAAAGTTGTAATGAGCACAACCTACAGAAACTAAACTGAAATCCCAAAGGTAAACCTGTCACAGTAGCCATTCCAATTTCCAGGATGTGCGTTAAAGCACCACAGTGAGGATGGAATGTCGACCAAGATGTCACCAAGCAAAACCATAATACAAACAAACATGGAGATCTTCCGAAGGAAAAGTTTCACAGGCATACTGTACATCACAACAGAAATGTTGTGCATTGAAGATCTTTAAAGGTAAAGGTGAAGCCACACATACAGTACATGAATGTGGCAATAATCAATTGTCACAACCATTCTATGTTAGCAAGGGGGGGGGGGGGGTATGT